>WSZQ02133168.1:4397-15370 GCA_019419845.2 Weissflogia rhopalogaster
CCACTTTCTAGTTTAAACATGTTGATTTGTATAAAAGTGTTCAATTTAAATTCTTCCTGTTTATATTCTTTTTTTGGAAAACCTAAAACGTTTTGGGGCCCCCCTCCTATGGTACCCTCCCAAATATTTCTAATTTTTTTTCACTTTGGATTTAGAAAATAAAATTTTTTATTATTAATCGTAAATCTTTCACAATATTTAAAATTTAAAATTGTCAATTGTCAAAGCACAATGAAAAATATGAAGCTGTGATTACTGATTGAATTTCCCCGTCCGCCACCGTCAGCTTCAATGCGACTTTAAATATTTATGTACACATCCATCTATCTGCTTGTGTACACTTTTGTGGTGACATTAATGTGCAAGTAGTTAAGCATCATCATCATCAAAGCAAATTTGCACTCGATGAGGCAAACCGTGACATCGTTTCGTGCCCGCATCTGGGTCGACACACAAACACCGGCGCTGATGGTGTTCGTCATCAGTGAAAAAAAAATAATAATGAGCACTGCAACACGCCAGACAACAATACAATGCAGCCGACCACACATTTGAGTGTTAACCAAATTACCAAATTTCGCCATGACTGCAACACGAGTGCAAACCGAGGCGAAATTTGATGATTTGCTTCAGCAATGGACAATTTTTTTTACCATGCAATTGCATTTTTTTCTGGTGGCGGGGGTGTGAAAAATCCTTTCGTTTTTGTTGTAAAATTATCATTTATTACGAACATTGTCATCAACAATTGTTTTAATTGAGAAAAAAAAAACATAATAAATGCAAGTTAAACAGATTAATGTCATAAAATCTCTTTAATCTTGCAATTTTGAATGGTTGAACGTTTTGAATGAACTGAAAAGGGTTTAAAAAACTTGCAAATTTGAAGAATTTAAAATGTAATTATTTCATGATTTATTAATTCAGACGCAGAGCAGAAAATCTGATAGGCACAATCTGCAAGTAGCATTTTGATATTCCATAAAGTCATTAAGCAATTAAAATATTAATTCGCCGCTTTTATACGCCGTTAAAATGCTTTTGCCAAATGGGGTTAATGGCGCTAATTATTTGTTTGATCCGCGTTTGTGTGTGTTTTCTCTGCTGTGTGTGTGTGTGTGTACGTGTACGTGTGAGTTTGTAAGTGTGTTTGTCGTGCATTTTGGCTTAAAACGACAAAAGATACAGTTTTCTTGTATAGTAAAATGCGAAAAACTTGATAAACCAACATAAATTACCCGCCAAAACGAAATTAAAACTGAACATAAATTTACGAAGCACAATTGCATTCCTTAAACATTGAAAATTAAAGTGTGATCCCTCCCCCTCCAAAAAAACGGGTATAATATATACTCATTATCAGTGCTTCTCAAACGATGACATTGAAAGAAAAGTTGAGCGAGACACTGGTATAAAAAATCTTCCTTCTTGACATTCATTAGTTGGAATGGAAAAATAATATTTAAAAAAATATTAAGAAAAATATTTGAAAAAAAAATTAAAACAGTGTTTCTCAAAGGGTGGTATCGACAAATAAAAGTTGCTAGCACCTGGTGGAAAAATGAATCGTTTTACCGGCTCCCCTTTTTTCCTAGAATAGAGTTTGTCATTGAGAACCACTGATTTAAAAATAATCTTCTATAACTGGGCATCATCTTAATTTGAATGAAGTTTGTCATTCACAAAAAAAATCGGTGCTTCTCAAAATGTGGTACTGGAGCAAAATGTGCAGAACTACTGGCATAAAAAAATTCTGAAACTGATATTTTAAAAATAAACTTTTCAGAACCACTGATTGAAACATAATCTTCTATGAATCGGTATCATCTTACATTGAATAACGTTTGACATTAAAAAAAAATCAGTGCTTCTCAAAATGTGATACTGAAGCAAAATGTTGAGAAGTACTGATATAAAAAATTCTAAAACTGTAATATTGAAAAATAAACATTTGAGAACCATTGATTTAAAAATAATCTTCTAAGACTCGGTATCATCTTACATTGAATAACGTTTGACTTTCACAAAAAAATCAGTGCTTCTCAAAGTGTGATACTGAAGCAAAATGTTGAGAAGTACTGGTATAAAAAAAGTTTCAAACTGTGACATTGAAAAATAAACTTTTCAGAATTAAATAAAGTTTGTCATTCCCAAGAAAAAGTCAGTGCTTCTCAAAATGTGGTACTGAAGCAAAATGTTGAGAACTACTGGTATAAAAAAATTTCAATCTGTGATATTGAAAAATAAACTTTTCAGAACCACTAATTTAAAAATAATCTTCTATCGCTGGGCGTCGTCTTACATTAAATAAAGTTTGTCATTCCTAAAATAATAGTCAGTGCATCTCAAAATGTGGCACTGAAGCAAAATGATGAGAAGTACTGGTACAAAAAAATCGGAAACTGTGATATTGAAAAATAAACATTTGAGAACCACTGATTTAAAAATAATCTTCTATAGCTCGGTATCATCTTACATTGAATAACGTTTGACATTCACAAAAAAAATCAGTGCTTCTCAAAATGTGGTACTGAAGTAAAATGTTGGGAAATATACAAAATAATCCTCTTGACGCCCGCGCCTGTACCTAGAATGACGTTTATCATAAAAATGTGTTTTCGTCGCCTGTAACCGATGTAAATCAACTTGGTCGCCTATTTTTCTCTCTGCTATTTTTGCATCTGAGAAAAAAAGTCCTACAAATGCAAACATAAAATTGCAAATGTAAGGGCTGCATCACACATTGTTTATTTTTCCCTATTCGGATATTATTTGCTATTTTTAGGCGTGCATATGAGTAAAAAGTAAATTTTTGTGTTGGTAAATTTTTCAAAGCGCCTGGCAATCTTTCAATTTGCAGAAGAAAATATTCTTCGGAAGGGGCGAATAATTTTCTTATCGTTTCCGCCATATTTTTTGCCCTTTTCTACTTCATTTTCACGTGGCACTTGTTTTCTATGAGGGTAGAAACACGTATAGTTGATAAATAGTTTACTGCAGGATGTGGCTGGTGGCACCACCGCAGCATCCCCAAGTGGGTAGACTTTGTAAAGTAAAAGGACCAAAATAGGATTTGATATACGCGCCGAAACACCCCCGCCCTTTCCTTTGTCGAGTTTGCGATTCTTGGAACATCAAGATAATTGACTAGACCTTGCTTATTTCAGTTAATAACATGTTTGAGATTATAATATTACTTCTGAAGATTAGCGTTTGCTTACAATTAATGTTTAACTAAAAACGCGCTTCAACTTTTAATAATTACAAAGGAGATGAGGAAGAAGAAATTATGCAACTTGTATAACATATTTTTTTAAAGAAAATCTTAGGGAATTGTGATATTGGTTATTAGCATTCGATTTCTTACATTAGAGTAAATTTCACTGAAATGTGAATGAAAACATTTAGATGTGTCCAAGCTACGTATTTTGGGCTACAAGTGTGTTTAAACACGTCGGAGAGATCGTTATACTTGACTGTTTTAAAATTCGCATAAGTTTTCTGATATTTTGAAAAAGTTTCTTTCAAATGTAAGAGAAACTATGTGTTTTGTTTTTAAACAATTTTTTTTTCACTAAAAAGTGTGTTTAAACACATCCGGAGATCGGTAACTTTAACTGATGTAAAGTTAATTGTTATTTTCTGAAAGTTTCACTAAAATATACGTTTTTTTTTCGTTAATAACATTCGATTTCTTAGATTTTTGGTAAATTTCACTGAAACGTGAATGAAAACGTGTTTAGATGTATCCAAGCTACGTATTGTGGGCTACAAGTGTGTTTAAACACATCGTTATACTTAACTGATTTAAAATTCGCATACGATTTCTGATATTTTGAAAAAGTTTCGCTAAAATATGCGGGAATAAAAACGTGTTTAGATGTGTTTAAACGACTTATTTTCTATTGAAACATAAAGCTAATAATACAAATCAATTTTTCTACATCGAAATTTTCAGATATCGCTGTTTTTTCGCAAAATTTTTATTAATTCTTAAGTTTAACACATTCAAAAGTTGCATAAAAGTTTATAAACGTGTTTAGCTGTGTTTAAGCGAATTATTTTCAACTGAAACATAAAGAAAATAATACGAATCAATTTTTCGAAGTCCAAATACTCAGATATCTCTGTTTTGCTCAATTTTTTTAACAATTCTTAAGTTTAACACACTCAAAAGTTGCATAAAAGCCTTAAAATGTGTTTAGCTGTGTTTTTAAGCGATTTATTTTCAAAGGAAACATAAAGAAAATAATACAAATCAATTTTTCTAAGTCTAAATACTCAGATATCTCTGTTTTTCTCAATTTTTTTAATCAATTCTTAAGTTTAACACACTCAAAAGTTGCATAAAAGTTTATAAACGTGTTTAGCTGTGTTAAAGCAACTCATTTTCAACTGAAACATAAAGCTAATAATACAAATCAACTTTTCTACATCGAAATTTTCAGTTATCGCTGTTTTTTCGCAAAATTTTTATTAATTCTTAAGTTTAACACATTCAAAAGTTACATAAAAGTCTATAAACGTGTTTAGATGTGTTTAAGCGACTTACTTTCACTTGAAACATAAAGAAAATAATACAAATCAATTTTTCTAAGTCCAAATACTCAGATATCTGTGTTTTGCTAAATTTTTTTTATCAATTCTTAAGTTTAACACACTCAAAAGTTGCATAAAAGTCTTAAAACGTGTTTGGCTGTGTTTAAGCGACTTACTTTCACCTGAAACATAAAGAAAATAATACAAATCAATTTTTCTAAGTCCAAGTACTCAGATATCTCTGTTTTTCTCATAAAAAATTGATCATTTCTTAAATTTAGGACCATTCAAAAGTTCAAAAAGGTTTTCCAAACATAAAATGTGTTTATTTATTTATTTTCCACAGCTCCGCTTTTTGTTCAGCCGCTAGTTTGCAAATTTTTAACGCTTTTGGCGTGGATTTAGTTTGAGATTGAGCGTTTGCAAACATATTACACCTCGATTTTCACGTAAATGTCGATACATAAATTTTTCAGACTTTGAACACGATCTCCGCCGAGAAGAACTCCACCATCGTGTTCCCGCTACCGATCGACATGCTGACGTACTTCATGCAATCGAAGGGATAAGTAATGATGATGCTGAATTGAAGCAGTTTAGATTTCGCACGTGTCGCACTATATTCGTAAACAGGAGATAAACAAACAAGCAAACAAACAAAGGTGGTCGAGAATCGGCAAGAATCCCCGCAGTCGACGCCACTTCGTCGGCA
This sequence comes from Weissflogia rhopalogaster, assembly GCA_019419845.2. NCBI lineage: Eukaryota > Metazoa > Arthropoda > Insecta > Coleoptera > Staphylinidae > Weissflogia > Weissflogia rhopalogaster. The sequence goes on from WSZQ02133168.1 coordinate 9,649, forward strand.
AATCGACGAAGACATCTTTCATATTTTGCTACAAAAAAAAATCACACAACCATCACAGATCGATTATGATACTGAGAAGAACCATCTTGCGACTTGCTGCATCTTGTCCATAAGCGTTGAATCGTTTTGGAACGATCACTTTTCATAGTGATATGACGTTTTATGAAGATGAAATTTGCATTTTTTCAACGCCGATTTCGATTTTCGACGAATTTGTCTGAAGAAAGCGACGAAGATAACACTGAGAAATTGTGAAAATTTGATAAAAGAGAAACACCAATTTGAATACGGAATACTGCGACATTTTACTATTTTACTATATAAATGTAGCCAGATAAAAATAATGGATTTTTGATGCTATATTTTTTTAACTAAATTTTGTGGAAATTGCACTGGCTTTAAGCTAATCTTAGAATCAATGAAACTCATCATGAAATTGTGATAAAAAAGCGTTTCTTAACGCCAATGAATTCACTTTATCAACACTTTGGTTTGGAGATAATATTTTTGCAAATGACAACTTGAAATGTCATTATACAAAACTTTGTTTGTTAAACGAGGTAATTTACTCGTTAAACGAGTATAACCTTATAAGAGGTTGAACATGAAAATTAACAACAGAGGTCCCTTGAATGAAAAACACAAATATATCGAATTACCAAAATTAAAATTAATTTGCAATTCAACTTCGATCCTTTGACCTCGTATAACGAGCTTTTTTTCCCTGTATAATGTTTTACAAACTACATGAAGAAACATATGAATAAAACCTTTCAAGAATACTTCGTTGAATGAAATAACGTTAAACGAAATGTTTGTTCGTTAAACGAGGTACCCGTTATGTGAAGTACCAAAAAAATTAAATTACTTTAGTATTGAAGCTTTGAATTTTATATGTTTAAGAAATATTTTTTACTTACGAAGTGTCATTATACAATGCTTGGTTCGTTAAACGACATAATTTACTCGTTAAATGAGGTAATTTACTCGTTATTCGAAACTCAGAGTTTTATTTCGAAAAAAAAACATGAAATTTTGAATTTACAATATTAAAAAATAATTTACTCGTTTTTAAAAACGTGTAAAACTAGTATAATGTTAAACAAAGCCAACGTTATACGAGGTCGATCGAAAAAATGAAACTAGAAAGAAATAAACCCAATCCTTAAAGGAAGAAAAACGAAACAAAAAATATCCTGAAATTACGTTGAAATATATTTAATTGATCTCTTGGGAAATCACTGATATTGCCTTGCCTTGTATTGCGTTCATTGATCCACAAATAATGTACAAACACGAAGAGAATAAAACACCGCTAAATTTCGTTGTTCACTTGCAAGTTGTCCACTAGTTGTATTTGTTATTTGTTTTGAATTTGTTAATATTGATTGGGTTTTCTCGACAATGTAGAACAATTTAAATAAACGTTGTATGCTTGTGAAAATCCATGGCGTGTTATTTGCACTTAATTAGCGCATGCGATTTCAGTGCGCGATTATAGTTGCCATGGTCAACTATTTGCAATTCGTCGAATTAGTCGGTGAATCGCTGGTGGTGGATTTGGATTTGGGTGGCAATGTGGCGTAAATAGACAAATGGATACTCTGTGCTGCAATTCATCACGAGCGAGCTTGGTCGATTTTGCTTGTTTTCCAGGAAAACTAGGGCGTTCACCAATTGTATGTAATATACATGAAATTAAGTGAAATGCATTTCGTATGTTATCCAGTCCCTATGTATGTAATATGTCATCTGTTTGTATTGCGTATATTTCTTTATTTTTCATATCTCATCGAGTTTTTCAAGAGTACAAGGCATAAATATAAGTAAAATTGAGGATGGTAAGACGGTAAGTGGAAAAACTGCCCGAGAACCTTCCTATAACAGGGCTGAGCAACCTTTTTTATGATGGAATCAGTCAACATACGGAATTCTTTGACGAGTCGTACGTTTTTCATATTTTCATCGAGTTTTTCATGAATAAAAAGCATGAATATTTGTAAAAATTGAGGATAGGAAGATTGTAAGTGGAAAAAACAGTCCATGAATCGCCTACATCAGGGGTGAGCAACCTTTTCTCATGATTGAATCAGTTAAAATACTGACTTCTTTGACGAATCGTACGTTTTTCATATTTTCATCGAGTTTTTCATGAGTAAAATCATAAATATTTGTAAAAATTGTGGATAGTAAGATTGTAAGTGGAGAAACTGTTCATGAATCGCTTATATCAGGGGTGAGCAACATTTTTTATGATTGAATCAGTCAAAACAATGAATTCTTTGAGGAATCGTAAGTTTTTCATATTTTCATCGAGTTTTTCATGTATAAAAGGCATGAATATTTGTAAAAATTGAGGATGGTAAGATTGTAAGTGGAAAAATTGTCCATGAATCGCCTATAACAGGGATGAGCAACCTTTTCTCATGATTGAATCAGTCAAAATACTGAATTCTTTGAAGAATCGTACATTTTTCATAATTTCATCGAGTTTTTCATGAGTAAAATCATAAGACAGAAAGTGGAAAAAACTGTCTAGGAATCGTTTATGACAGGGCAATATAAAGCAGTTTTATCGTAAAGGAATTGAAATAAGTTTAATACCATGAGAAAGTAGAAGAATAGGGGATTTAAACCATTTCTGGTATTTTTTCGAAGATATTTAATCAGAAAATACTTCAGAATGTGCAAGCAAATTAGTTTAAGACAAGTTTGACACAGTAATTTGATGGAAGTACTTACTCATAGCTAAGAATTCCTCTATTATTATTATTTCTCTATTATACAACTTCCCTTTTGTAATAAATACATCCCTTTGCATCTAATGATTAGAAGTCTAAGTAAGCTAAATAAGTTTGCATTAATTACAGTTGAACAAATATTTAATGGAGATGTTTGGGAAATAAGTGAAATACATGAATACATGGAATAAATTGAGTTATAAAGAACGCAAGTTCGGAATCCAGTCCATTAGACCCTTCAAATTTGGCTAAATAAGCAAATTTGGGTTTAGGGTTAATTTTGCAGCTTAATTCGAAAGTTTCCTGTTTCAATTTACTTTACGAGTATCTTGCATATCCTCACAAAATGGCATTTCAATGAATGTTGTGAGACCATGCAAACGGAAGCTTTGCAACATTGTATCAGGAAATTCAAATTAGGAATTATGTAGATTTCGTTTAAAACGCCACAAAATGCAGATCTTACAGACAAAAATACCGGCATTAAAGAATGAGAAACATAATTAAGAAAACAATATTATTTAAAAATATTTGCAAGTTGCAAGATATGAAGAATGTGTGAACAGAATGGGTGATGAGAGACTGGTTAAATATGTCTGGGAATTATGTACAAGGAGGTTGGAGAGTGCATGGGCTAGTGATAGGGAAAAGGCGTATGAAGCGGTAGGATTATCAGAGTTAGGAGTTAAGCGTGAAAGTCGGAACGATAGGAGCGGAGGTGGAGGAGCAGAAGCGGCAGAATTGTATCGAAAGAAGCACATATAACCCACTGTACCAAGCAGTGCAGACAATCGGGATGAGACCCAGATATATTGGCGACAGAGAGCTGAAGGTGGCTGATAAAAGACTGATAGCTAGAGCACGGTGTGGATCGAAAGAGAGGGGATGGAAGGTGTGGATGGGAGATGAATATATCAGGTGTATCCTGTGTGGAAGGGGGAGGGATTCCTGAGAGCATGTTGGGAGTGATTGTATAGGAATGAAAGAGGAGTGGGCGCGTGATTGCCAGGGAAAAAAAGAGGGGAGTGAAAGAGTGGCTAAGTGTGGATGGAAGGGGGCTGGCAATTTTGAAGGTGTTTACAAAGCGGAAGGAAACAGCGCGGTCTGGACTCCTACCCACCATCAACTATGGGGAGGCGTCAAATTGAAGGTACTTAGCGAGTGAAGGAAGAAAACGCCGAACAGAAGGAGTCGGGAGTAAGGATAGTGAGTGAAAGTTCCAAAGAAGTTTAGCGGGTCCGATTAGGTTTTATTGAAATGGTATTTATTTATTTATTCATTTTTGTTTGATAGTGTCTAGTGTGTTAAGTTTTACTTGCTATTTTTAGTATGAATTTAGTATTATTTTCTTTTGATGTATTCAATAATGGGATTGTGAAGTAGGATGTAAATGCATACGAATGCCAATAAAGATTACTTATATATTATTTAAAAACAAGGGAAAATAAAAGATTTTAACAGATACCGGACTAAAAACAGCTTAAAATCTTATAAAACTTGTACGTTCTTAACAAATTAAACCGTTTAAAAACACCTACAACAATCAAAACTTTCTAAATTGCACTAACTGACCTAACTGATCAAAAGATCAATCAATTTCTACGCCAGCGAATTGGTGCACGGCTGTTGCACGTAATTGAGGCAGAATCCTCGATTGCCTTGATCCTGCGGTGCCTCGCGTGCATCCGTATGGAAGTACAAACGGAAGGGCTTCACATTACCTGCGGGCAAATAGTCAAAGCAAAGCGCATCATGCAGAAATTGACTAATCATTTGGCTGCTCAAATGATTAAGTCGCGACGCCGCACAGTGTCCAGAAACGACTATCTTTTCGCAACTTTCGAGGAGTTCTTTTACTCTAGATTTTTCTAACTTAATATGAAGCTATGAAGATGAAACAAACATCAAATTGCTCCCCAATTCTTCTACTTTCTCATGGTATCGAACATATTTCAACCTCATTATGATAAAACACCTTTATACTGCGTTTAAAGTGAGCAGTTTTATGAAAGTTAAAAAAACGATAAATCCATGAAATATATTATAAAACAAGGTATAATCGATACCTGCACAAAACCGATTAAAAAAATATTAATGTAATGTTAAAGTACATAAAAAGAGGAATAAATTGATATATGTGTCATATTGTGCGATTGACGGATAAGGGTGAAAAACCCTTGTTGAAGTGCAGATTCAAATTTTCATAAAACCGCTCATTTTAAGAGCAATATAAAGGAGTTTTATCGTAAAGGAGTTGAAATAAGTTTAATATCATGAGAAAGTAGAAGAATAGGGGAGTATTTTGGTGTTTGTTTCATCTTGATAGCTTCATATTTAGTATGAAAAATCTAGAGTAAAAGAATTCTTGAAAAAAATTGCGAAAAGTGCGCGTAGCGAGCGGACCAGCGAATAATTTTGACCAACGTTTGGCTACTGTGCGCCGTCATCGAACTTAATTGAAATCAATGAAATCAATGAAATAATTGAAGTAATTCGAAGGGGAACTCACTTCGCACGGGCGTCGATTGCAGGGTGACGTCGGCGGCGAGCGTCCCGCCGCAGATGCGATCAACTGTGGCTGCCGTCCCCGTCACAGGGCGCCCCACATTCGACGCTAGTGGTATCACCAGATAGTCATTCTGGCAGAAATTCCCGGTGCCCACACTGCCCACCATCGCCGGAACTGGGTTATTATTTAAGGTTGATCCGCTTAATGTGAATGATGCTGAACGATTGTTTACTGAAATATGAACATTTTTTTAAGTAACGAAAATATTTAAAATAAATCTATCAAAAAGGTTAAATCGTGATTTTTGATATATGTTTTTACTTTCCAGATTTTAAAAATGAGGAGAATAAAGGAAATAAGAGTATATAATGACAAAATTAACATGTTTTTCTTTTTTGCAGTTTGCAGTTATATTTTATAAGAAAATAGCTCAAAAAATGTCAGGAAAACCGATTATAAGAAGCTCTAGTCT
>WSZQ02133279.1:0-35356 GCA_019419845.2 Weissflogia rhopalogaster
ACAACAATAACAACAACATCACATTTACAATCGCAATAACATGTAAACAAAAATAAACAATAAAAGATAAAAATGTACTCCAGGCTGAAGGGCCAGTTAGATCGATGGCCAGGTCTCCGGACCAAATACATTATTTTTTTAAAGTATAAGAGGATATGTTGAACAATGGCAATTTTAAAGGGGTACATTTATTAAATACGATTAGGTAATAATTGAATTACATTAGGATTTTCGCTGCGAAATTCTGATCGCGTTCCATTTCATTAGGATGCATTCGCTTGCGATGTGAGAAGCAATTTCCTGAGCTGGCGAATGCACGTGAACAGTAAATGCATTTGTAGGGACGTTCACCGGTGTGTTGATTCATATGAAACTAAATCGGTAATTGAAAGCCATTATGTCTACGTGATGCGTATGTAAATAAAGCATTAGTGCGTGTTGTACAGTTATAGGATTACGCACTATAATCGGTGGTACTTAAATAGCTATTATTACCTTCAAGTCCTGATTGCGTTTAAATGACTTTTCACATAGTTGACACTGATGGGGTCGCAGTTCGCTGTGGGTGATGGCATGGGCTTTGAGCGTACTATGCGTGGCATAAACACGCGAGCATGTTTTGCATTGATATTGTACCCGGGTGTGAAATATTTTATGTTGAAGTAGATTTGCATTGGACTTAAATCTAGAATTTATAAGTTAAAAACTAAGACATTTTTGGTAAATATTAATTAACCTAATAATGAACTAGCTAACCTCATCTCATTAAAAAGACCGAAGTTCGACGGTATGAAATGACGTGAAATTCAATGTTTATGTTAAAATAATGTACAATATACACATCGTAAATTTCTCATTCACACAGTAATTGATTCTCCTTTAATTGTAATTACTTTTGGTTTATCCTATGAAGCCTGGATATATTGCTATCATTGAGAAATTGAACATGCAAAAGCTAGTTTTCCGAAAAATGACTAGTTTTAAAGTTGTCAATTATTTTCATGTTTTCCGTAATCCTGACGTTGTAAATCATGTACCATTCGATTCAGCGTCTAATTTCCTGCAAACTCCTGCAATACTTTCTCGTTTAGTTACTCGATTTTTTGCACGTTAGATTTGTAAATAATTACATTATCTTCATATCATCATGTACCAAAACAAACTTCATTTAATGAAAAATAAATTACTACATGAATGATAATCCTATGATATGGATATTAGAAATTATTCTAAAAAAGTTTGAATTTCACATTTTATGCCGCTTCTTGGTACCACCAGACTTGAGTTATCCTAAATGGAACTTTTCACAATAAAATCTGATATTGTTCGATATATTAAAATAAAAAATACTTACATCCTCTTGCAAATATTACACTCATGTTTTCCTTTTGGTCGATGAATACGCAAATGCATCAGTAGAGTACGTTCTGTAAAGTTATTCTTACCACAAATAGGACAGTCATAGCCTTTATCACTACCAAACGCAAGTGTTTGATCAATGGATTCAGGCGACATTAAATCATTGTTATTATTTTCGGTAAGATGCGAAAAGCATTCATTTCTACCTTCATGTGGTGTATCTTTACCACATATCATACGTAGAGGATTAAGCACTGTCGAATTATCCTCGATGCTGTCACAGCTACAATCAAGATACAGAGAAGGATCTACCACAACTTCTAAAGTTTCATGTGTGTTGCTGTCTGATGTTGTAGGCTCATCTATTATACATTCAGACTTTATTAGAGCACCTTCAGTAATTTCTTCCTTAAGCTGAATTAAAGAGCAGTTTTCTTTGCCTTTACCCTTTTTACTATGTGTTTTTTTCTTTGTTAGTTTAGGACGTTGTGGGCGTTCAATATCGTTGGGGATCATTTTTCTTGATCGTTTGTACTCTATTGGTTGATCCAATTGAATAGTTGAAAACTTTGTTGGGTGTATTGTTGTATAATCATGATCATTTACTATGCAGTCCTAAAAATTGAGTAATAACAAAAATAGTGTAAAAAATTACAAATAATCTTACATCAGTCAGATATGCATGTAATATTGAATTATTTGAACTGATTTTCACCCTTTTATCAAATGTAGAATTTTCTAATTTCCGTTGATTTTGGGTTGCTTTCCTAGCAAATTTGTGGATGTTTTCAAGAGTATTTGTACATCCAGAACATATAAATTTTGTTAATTTGTCATCGACTGTTATCTGACCGAAACATAAACATTTTAAAAGATATTTCTAAAATTTTATATTTTACCAAGGATTACCATTATGTAGAGATATTTTTTAATATGATGTTGAAGACAACGATTAAGTCCATCATTATTAAACACCATAAATCCTTTATAATCCCAAGATCCACATAATCTACATAACTTTTGTTCAGAATTACAATTGTCACCACTTATGTCCGCCTTCTTTGGATTCTTAAGAATATCTACATTAATTTCAATGTTCACCATTTTTATTCACTTCTTTCACTTTCCTTTTTACCTTATCTTATGTTTTAAAATTCGAAGAGTTTTTAAATTTTAGTCTCGGGTAATAGGTAAAAGTGACAACGATCATGATTGAAAGTAGGACGATGAGATAAACCGCGAAGGCCCTGGTAATTCGCAGGTTGTGCCTTGCTTTATGACGTACATACAAATACTACAATTGAACAAATCCAGTTTCGATTTTTCGAGGGTTGTAAATTAAGGATACACCATAGAAACAAGGACCTAACCCCCAATAAATATTCATTTTATTTCATCATAAATTACAACATGTTATTATATCTTATCAAGATGTATGTCCTTAGAAACATTTTTTTAATAAATAGTTTCCGGGGTATTGTATTTATTTAGAATTATCTTTGATAGTTTTGGCATCGTGGCGGCTGAGCTTGTCGCCATCTCGTAGGGTTGTCCTGATACAAGAGATGTTGGATGCAGGATACGCAGGATAATAGGGGTGGGGATGTATTCCGTCTGTGTAGTTCGTATAAACAAGGATAAACAAGTGTAGTTTGAATAGAAGGCATAATGATGAAATGAGGTGGCGAAAAAATCAATAAATATTTGATTTCTTCTTGATTTTCTGAATATTTTGTTGCTGGTGGTAGTTTTCGGCGGCAGGCGGATTTACTGGGATTGAATAGAAAAATCGAGGAAAATAAGAGTACATAAGAGTATCAAGGTATACAAGAGCAATTGCTCTGAAACGCTGAAAGAGGGTTATGTTGCGGTCCTCAATTTTCTCACCTTGTGGAGGATACCTGTTCCTATATTTCTAAACAAGTAAAACCAGGTAGTTTCTCAGGACAAGGGGGATTAAAAACTTTCTCTTGGCCGTTACTATTTGTCCCTAAAAGACAAATAATTACTTTTCATACATTCATCAGTGGAATATGTATATTCTACCTGAATCTTCACATAAAAGTACTGAAATGCAAATATTTGTAGGAATCTGATGTACTCATGATACCGAGAAGATATATGAATATATTTTTGATTTTTGACATTTTTAAATATTTCTTGTTTCTTTCGCAAATCTTTCCTTTTAAAAGTAGGTGACGGCGAACATGCTAAAATGCGTCAATCGCATAAATTTGAATTAAAAATGGGGTCACAATCTTATCAAAGGAAAGTGTTAATCACGTTAAGCAATGTATTTGACTTGTAAATATTTACATAAAATATAAAAGATTATAAAATGACTATCACAAGTAATCATATTTACAGTAAAGTTTTTGGTAGAATAAATAAAATACGAGAAAAAGAACTAGCAATGATTTGAGCGTATTTTGCTTGAGATAATCCAGTAAGAATCAATATATACACGTACTAACTGCGAACAATTTGCTGTCCGTTCGCTGCATTGGAAAGTTCCTTATGGCGCTGCAGTTGTCAGCAAATCAGTGCAGGATTTTGCTTTGTTTGTCCTGGAAACAAGCAAATATACGAAGTTATTGTCGAAATGTGTAATGCGGGATATTGGGTTGCGCAAACAAACCAGATGTCTGAGATGACACGTACATTGCTTTTGACTTGCGCCGAGAAACGTGCAATGCAATCGGTCCCGTTTTGATAGATTTGAACAGCAGCACTGCGTCTGCATGCGATATGTCGTGACAAACTTGACCATTTACAGCGAGGATTTCGTCACCTGAAACAATGCGACATTTAGTTGACATGCATATTTCCGTTATGCAGGAATAACATGAACTCACCGGCTTGCAGTCGGCCATCTTCAGCTGCTTGACCATTGGCCAAAATTGTTTTGACAAATATCCCCAATGCACCTTTCGGGGAATCTCTGCCACCAACAATTGTGAAGCCGAGAGATTTTTTTCCGGGACCCTTTTCCAAGACTACAGTGTGGAAGGAGCAAACTATAGATCTGGGTCTTCTAGGCAAGGTGCAAAAATTCGTTGAGGGTACCTGTTCCTCGCTATCTAAACGAGCAAAGAGTCTCTCAGGACTCGGAGGAATAAAAACTTTTAATTGGTCATTACTAGTGGGTTCAATAGGTTTATAAATGGTCTTGTTGATAAAAGGAGAGTCGCCATGTTTGGAATTATTGGAATAGCTCACAACAGCACGTCGTAGAATTTTATTATGCGAGCTATGACTACTGCTGTTCTTTTGAAAGAAGTGCTGACGTCTTGAAATTGGTGTGGATTTTTGAGCATCGTAATCAACCAAAGACTCCTGAACTTGCGGAGTTGATAGAATACGATGTGTAACAGATGTGAGTTCCCTTGAAATAAGCAAATGCACGTCTAGTGCATGTGTACTAAGAGTCTGTCTAGCTTCTGCTGCTGTAAGTTTGGATAGAAGGCAATCGTTGACGTTGATAATTTCGTCCCCAACAATCAAGGAATTGTCCCTAATAAAATACACATTAGTAGTTTGCTCCTATAATGATTTGTGGTAACTAACCTATATGCTATAGTGCCTGGAACGATATGGGCAACAACGTAGCCTCTTACCGGGGATTGTTTTTGAGCAATTAGTATACCCAATTCTTCTCTGGGCTCACTCTTCCTTAAGGTGACCATGGTAATACCTGGTTTTACCATCTCTTGGTCCCTTTTGGATAGTTTATTTTCTGGAATCTTTGTTCTTCGCGCAACTTTTGTTTGAAGATCCAAATCGCCGGCATCGCCATTATCACTCTCCATGGCCGACGAAGAGTCGGTAACGAGAATTCCCGAATCCGTGTCCTCTCCGTCCAACAGCGGGGCCTGGTCGTCTTCGTCGTTATCGTTGTCGTGATAGTTGTACGTCTTTGGGGTGTGCATCGTCCTCTTTTGGAACTCATCCAAACCGGGTAGCGCGCCATAACTGAAGCTTCTCAGTTTGGCCCGCGGCTTCTGATAGCCTTTCGTTGGCGTGGATGCGGCGAGCGGATGATCGTCATCGTCGCCGGTATCTGTCGGTCGGTAAAGCTTCGCAATGAATTTGCTCGTGGTCGATTGCAGATAGCGTTCGGACATGGCGCGCAGCTTCGAAGATAGGCAGGATACTCTCGGGAGACTGTCGTACGTTTCGACCGGTGTCGGTTTGCAATAATTGGCAGATGCATCCACCACGTCCACGGACACATAGCCCATGCTCTCATCGCACTTTGGTGTCTTTGGGAAAGGGCTTCTAGAGTCATTTTTCAGATTAAAGTTTGGATGATTCGGGTGCGTATTATTGAAATTGTTAATGTGCACTTGATCGAGTGAGTCAGTTTTGTTAGTTGATGTGGATGGATTTAGTGAGTTGTCGAGCGGGTTGGTAGATTTGAAGCAAGATAACCTTGTGTGTTTGACTCTATCCAGGAGCGGGTTGCGTTTTTCGCGCACGTGGCTGATTGGTGGTTTTGTATAGTTGCCAGTAGAGGCAACGTTTTCGATAGTTGGATTGGACTCACATCGAGGTTGGGACTTATGGCGACGGCGATATGCCTTGTCGGTGATGATCATGCTTTCCTCGACGTTGTAAAAGTTTGCATCGTGTTTGCCATTTGCATTTTTCCAATTTGGCAACGACATATCTATAAGTATTACGTGGTTTAGTTTAGTCTGAACTTTCTATGTGTGGATTAGGTCATTGCTACCAGCATTGAGAAGTTCCTTCTCATTTATAAAATAAAATATAAAAAATACTATAGATTACCTAATCTAGATCGATGAGCATGTCTTGCATTCATTTTTGGCGTTTCGATGAGCGCATCTTCCGGTCGATGGGATTCAGTTCTCAACGGCGACAAGCTCAACAAACGTGGAGCATCGCCTTGCTTACGAAACCATCGCATCTTCACGTCCTAGAAACACGCACACAGCAAACAATTAGCAATTATTACGCAATGCATGACATTATATGAAATAAAAAATGTTTTTGTGTGTAACTTTATAAATAAACACAATATTAAGGCAATAAAACAAAAACTAACTTTCAGTTTCACATGTTTTAGCAAATCTTTTTGGAAATAAAGCAAAATATCTTAATTCCCAGAATTTTTGATTGTACATAATCTAACCATAAATAATTACGATGCAATCGTTTCATAATTAGCTGTTATGCGAAAATGTTTACACATCGTAAAACTATGAGGCGATTGGATGATTGGGGCGATTTCAAGAAAAATCGTTTTAAATCGACGCAGCGCCGCGGGAGCACTAAAAATACACAGTTAAGTTAAGCTATCTAATGATGCATCATTCATTTCGATAGCATTATTCTAAATATGTTAAAATTAATGATAAATATACGCTGAATGTGCAGTTCTTAGCGCTCACGAGGCGCTGCGACGATATAAGAGACTTTTATCTGGAAATTACGCACTGAGCCGCGTCCTTAACAATATGCAGGCTTAATTAATCACTTGCAAGAAAACGTGCATTGGATGCAAAAATTGCATTTGATAGGTAGACCAATAACAATATTCCAAATGAATTGCTATGATATTTCTTCGTAATTAGCTATCAAAACGTGGAATTGTGCATTAAGGCATAAAACGCTTATGACATTCATTAATTATCAGTCCGCCTTTCACCTGTTCGCAGGTAATATTCTTAATTTTGTCTCGTTTTATGGCGAATCACGTAAAGCACGCCTCGCTGAGTAACCGCGAAAGAATTCTGACTTCGCTTTCAATGCGTACTGTGTTATACCAAATGTAATCGTTGGCATTTAGGCGCTTATCGTACGTCCGTTCAATTAATTCGCACATTCGCAATAAGCACAGCCAGAATGCAATCAATGGTGATATAACCGGTCAAATTCGTATCCATTCGTACTATTGGCCAATATTCGATGTTGTCGTTAATTGCTATGGTCATATATCGCATATTATTTCATGCAATGAATTGTATTAAATTATATTAGCATAACGATGCATGTAATAAGCACAATAATCACACACTTGTAGCCTTGTTTATTTACTATGTAAATAACTGCTTTCTGCACGAGACTGGAGAACGTGTTATGAATTAATTATATTAGATTTGTGTAAATTAATAAATGGATCATTGGTATCGACTTAAGTTGATAACATTTATTTCTAATACTGTTAGTCGAGCAATTTCTTAGTTTTATGAATATAAATACTAATGTCAAAGAATTTAATTTTACATATGAACGAAAGCTGAAATTTCTAAAACGCACAGAATATGCACAAGTTAATAACATATATGCAAATATACATGTTGCAATTCCGACCAAAATCAAATTTGTGGAGTTCTAGAAAAATGAGTATTGACTATTTTATTTCTTAACTTAATGGAATTTTAAATGTAAACAAGTATTCGATATTTTCACGTGAACAATACTAACAACACATTTTGTTTCGATTTACTTTGAATTTATTTTAGGTAGATTTACGAAATAAACGCAATAAATACTAAAATTCTCCAATCTACCATGATAATTTAATCAAGATTCTATAAATGTGATCAAACCCGGTGAATCTATTCCTACATGTGTGGTGATAAGAATTCGCAATTACAATTCATACATGTTAGTGAAAAGTACAGATTCATGCAATAAAATTTTGGGGTTAACAAGGGTAAACAAACATAGCAGTGAATTCGTTTTTAAATTGCCTATAGATAAGGGAAAAGCGTTTCGAGATAACACGTTTTGATATATGATAAAAATTCAAGCATAATCCGAATTAGTTACTAATAACTTCTGTTCAGACCATTGAATTTGTCTTTAAATCTCCTACAAAATAGAAATGGAATTTCTATTCCAACTCAACAAAACCTATTTTCACTTATTGTTATTGTCACCTAATAACACGCTATAAAACTATTAACCTGCAATCAGCCAGCATATTCTAATCAAGTTTTTTTAAACTTGGCCAAACATAGGGAATATTACATATCTGTAGGACTTGGAGATGTCTGATGCTTCATCTCCTGTGTGTTGCTGTGGTGTTTCTTCGTGGCCGAACCCGAACTTCACCCAAAGTTCCTAGGTGAAGCTACCACTTCCTATGACTACATAAAGTCAATCATAATATCAATTCCTGCTTAACAAAACCGATTCTTACTTTTTTATAACCTAATAAAATCGCAATAAAAACTAATATCGCCTTCAACTTAACAATTTAATTTCCCTCATTCAAACTTAATAACAGACCTTTTTTCACGGTGAATATGAAATTATGTAACACCTTTACCCGCTTACCCGTGCTTTTTGCACGAATACGTAACACAAACTGTTGATCGCTCAATGCTGTACCCTGCCTGCCTGACGTGTGCAATGTGCTCATGCAGAAAATCGAAAACGCACTGAAGCTCGAAAGACGACAATCGGCAAAAATCGCATGCATATTTAATATAGAGCATACAAAGAAATAAAGCGTGGCGTGCGACTGACTGCACAGTGCACTCATATGTACAAGTACGAACCGCGCCAATTGACTGGCAAACTAGCCTCAAAGCGTGAATAATATCTGATAATACACGGTATTGTTTCAATCGAGTACAGTTATACTCTTGCGATTTGCAGCAATTGCCCCAGCATCTCGCGTATGTCTTACAAAATAACGAAATTATTAACGTACAAACATGCTAAACACCGGCACATTCCATCGTACATTCTTGGGCAAGAGGCGCGAATGACTGAGCGAATATAGTTCAAATCAGGCAATCGGTCAATAGTTTATCACAACGCTGGCTGGAGCCTGGGAGCAGAAAAATCCACGCTGAATGTCGACAAGAAGAGAATGTTGCCAACATGTCGGCGCACGTGAGCGATATAATAACGCTGATTATTTATGCATAAGCCTGGTATTTGTACGCGGCGTGCGCGAACCGCGTGTTTGATGCACAAACATTGCCGTTGTGAATTTCAATAAATGTATGCGATTTTCGCAAAATGATAATTTATTTTCCAATTATGCGCCGCGGACAATATTTAAATGTGTAAATTCTAACAGAGGTCTTTTGATGGAATGCGTGTTTGCCGGTGGGAAGGTCGTGAATTTCTTTACATCTACTCCGCGAACATTTCCAACTATGAATTAACAAATATGCCATAAATGTTTTAGGATTTAATTGGTGATTACAGTTTTATTGGCATTGGCTAATTCTACGATAGCAGCGTGATGTTGTATGAATAAAGCAATTAACTTATTGTGATTGCATTTGTACAGTTACTTATTACTTAATTTTACCACTAAAACTAACCTAAGTTATCGCATACAACTTAACCACTTTTTATGTTTTTTTAAATAAATGTTTGGTTATTCTATTGTTGATATTTCATTTTTCCATGACTCCATCATGGGTCCATTAAAAATATAAAATTCATTAAAATAGAACAAAAATGTCGTGACATGGTGTTTGTCCTGTTGGGCAGTTTCGTATTTACTACCCAACTGATTTTAATGATATTTTTTTACATTTATTCGATAGATATGAGAATTTATTTGAATTAAAGTCCTTCCGTATAGAGGACTGGAATGTTGTATATCTATTCCTCTGTATTTCATGTCACATCTATTGTGTGTTGTGGTAGTTTGAATCGTCGAACACAGTAAGGCTCCTTGGGTGGAGCTCCCCCGGTGATCGCAAGAATCCTATCAAAATATCCATTTCAAATTAACAAAATCTGTTATTACCCATTATAACATAAAATGTAATAAAAACTATTATCTTTTAATCTATTATCATATCCTAATCAAGCTTCCTCCAACTTGGTCAAATCGTTTGAATGTCACAAATCTATCGGGTGAATGTTACAAATCTACTCCTACGTATCTTTTAAGAGTTTCCATGGTGTTTCTCCGCAGTCGAACACTAAAGCTCCTTGAGCAAAGCTCCGCGCATTGACAACTTCCCTTGACCACAAAAATCCCACCATAATATATATTCCAGCTTAACAAATCTTATCCTGCCATCATAACCTAATCAAACTTCTTTAAAGCTTATTGAAACCATTATTAAAATCAAACGAACCGAAATAAAGTAATTAACTAATTGAAATTGTAATTACAATTTAATTGCTATCGAATTGGAAAAGTTAATTCCGAATAGCAATGGATATAATTTTACATTCGTAATAATTCCAATGAATTATTAAGCTCCTGTTCATACGCGCATATTTAATGATTGATATTAATAAGTTATAGGGAATTGAGAGAGTAAAATAAATATGCAGCAAACAAATCCGCTCACGTTTGCCAGCGTGCAGCTGAAACTATACGCGTGACAAGGCAGAAAGAAGTGTTATCAAGGACATTTTCAATTCAGCACCGGCGGAAAGACAACGCCGCACCAAAGACACGACAATTTGAGAGGAAAGGAAGCTAACTAATAAGCAACAGAACATAACAGAACGTGTAACTACAGCTTACAACTTCCAACAAGTTCCGTCGAGGCAGGTGCAACTTTATCAAGGATTACTTCTTTCAGATGTTTTGCTATATGGTTTCATATTGTGTGAAGTTCAAACTTGCACAATCGTACTTTTATTTTTTAAAAGAATTAAAACTTAGATAAAAATGAAAGGTAAACTATCTGTATATTTCTGCAATAAAAAACGTTTTATAAAATTGTCATAATTAATTATTAGTGCTTTGTTGGTTTACGTAATAGTTCGATTGTTTTCTGTTTCACTTCGATGTGGAGCTTTAATTGCCTTTAATACTTCTTGGTAATAGTAACAAATTGGATATTATTTTCTATTTTATGGTACACTGCGTTCAGTATTATAAAAAACAAACAATAACACCACAAAATTTAATAAATTTTGTGCAACTAGGTATAGAATGCAAGTTGTATAAAGAATATTGTTTTTTTTTAATTTTACCAGTTTGGATATTTGACGTTTATTATTCATTGCAAAATACATAATTTTTTAACAAATAAAATATTTGTATAAAATACACTGTATAAAAATTGACAACACCATGAGCCATCGCCAATTATTAAATAAAATATTTATCGCGGTTCATCGAAATACATCATTTTTCACTTTTCGATGGTATTATACTTTAAAAGCACAGCTTAATAATTTTTAAAGGGATATGTATATGTCAAATTCTTGATAGCACAGACTACACCTTGATACCGGGCAAATGTTGTAT
The DNA here is from genome assembly GCA_019419845.2 of Weissflogia rhopalogaster. Lineage (NCBI taxonomy): Eukaryota > Metazoa > Arthropoda > Insecta > Coleoptera > Staphylinidae > Weissflogia > Weissflogia rhopalogaster. The sequence goes on from WSZQ02133279.1 coordinate 11,573, forward strand.
ATTTTATAAAAAGGATAATTTGCTGCGTCTTTTGATGACACCTTGACCTTTACAAATCATCCGGAATGTTAACGACCAGCGAATGTATTTACAATTTGTGCGTAAATACATTCTCAAAATCAACATATCACAAAAATTCCATTTCATTTGATAAATCTCATTTGAGCAATCATTAATTTTATCAACTTCCTCCTACTTCCACGTTTCATAATAAAATTATAGTAGCTCCTCGGCGACTTCATAACTCGCGAATAACACTATTTCTATTCAAGTCGCAAAGGTACAAACCCTTATAGTTTTATAAATTAGAAAATTATTTTTATAACCTTGAATTTATTCGGGCCTTTCAATATTTTTATAAACTGGGCATACCCACCGATTTTGTTTCATATTTATATTTCAACGCGTCGAAAATATGAAGAGTACTTGTGACATTATTAACATCTTCCCGAAAGAAACTGAATTTTTTGCATTTTTGCCCAACAACAGCTGGGGGAAGGGGGAAGCTCTGTGACTTTACAAACACTTATATTACAAATATTCTAAAAAATGAATCTTAATTTTCCAAAAATATCTAACTTCAGCTCATTGTATGGAGCTCGGTGTCTTTACAAGCACTCTAACACATATTTTAAAAATCTTGTACAAAGTAGCATCTGAATTCTCTGCATACTTTCTCAAAAACAACACCCAACAAAAAATCCAAATTCATTTGATAAATCACATTCAAACACCGCATAGCATTAACAACCTTCCACCTACAACTAGCACCATTTCAGCTCAGCGATAGTCGAATATCCCAGTTGTTTGTTTCACAATTTGTCACGATGTCCATTAGCCATTTGGCATGCTCGCAGAGTCGCACCTCGAGCGGCAGTCATTCGTGATTATCACATGGCTGCTGGATTAGTTCGGTCCATTATCAAATTACCATCGCTGGTAGCGATGAACGTGGCGTTTTTCCCAGATGGGTTTTACACTTGAGTATACCGTTTGCACACTGCATGATGCTAGAAGTCTTTTTTGTTGTTGTTCGCTTGGAAATTGCATTTTTGGCCGGCGTGGAACACGCTGCGCGCATTACAGGCGCGTAATTTACAATGTTCAATAACTCTCCGACATCCCGACATAATTATGACACCTACTTGAGTTGCGCCGCGCTCGGCAGGAAGTCAATTTGCCGCCGCTTATCTTAAGACGACACTGCGCAGCAAAGGACTCGACTTACAAAGAGGAACTTTGAAAATACGACCGCCATTCGGGCTTTGGGTCATTTGTGCGCTGCGGTGAGTTCGTTATGACGTGTTATTTACATAACTGTGATAGCTTACGATAGTCGCGTTTCGCGTTAATCGTAACGAACTGATTTAAGACAGGATGAGCTCTAGAGGCACATTCGCGAATTAATATTCAGATACAAATTGCCATGGCAGCTGTTTAATATGACTCATGATTGGAACATATATTAGACCAAATGACTTCCTTTAACTATTTGGTACAAATTCCTTTCGAACATTTTGTGGTGAATTTAATGATCAATAAGTAACAGAAATAACAGAAACAAAACTTTTATTCATGTAAATTCAGTTAATACACACATTGATTGCGATAATTACATAAATTGGAAACATTATTGAATGCAACTAAAATGAAACTAATCAAACTTCCGATGACTAGTTTTGATTACAGGTTATGTTTGCCCTGGCTGCCGTCAAGGTAAATATAATCAAATATCTGACAAAATTAGTCATTATCATAAATTTTGTACCATATGAGGAAATGATAATAAACGGTAAAATTGAATATTTATTCGTCTTAAAAAAACTCGCACAGCTCACATCTGACACCTAAATGGCAGTCGTAAAAATTGTGATAATTATAGTGAAAACAACCAAGAGGATTAATCTATTAAAACATAAAAATACGTTAAACTGAACGCTGTGTGAGTGCGTATGTGTTTGTGTGTGATGAGCGTTGCACGCTTCGTGGAGTTGTAAGCTCTTAAGATGACTGCCTTTTTATCAGCGAACTTTTTATGACTTTCCCCATAAATTTCCTCATGCGTGTGCTTGTTCGTTTTGTTGCATTTTTGATGCAATAAAATGAAACATGCGTCATAGTCATTCGCCCCTTTGCACTTCGGTGATGGCTTAGGGGAATTTCATACTGCGACCTAAGGATAAAGCGTTAGAGCTTTGGATGCTCAAAATGGGTTTTTATTTCAATCCCTTTCTTGGGCATATTTTTCTGGGAACAGAAAAACATCGAAATACAGCTCCTTGGTTGGAGCTCAATGAAATAACTGAACCTTCTGCATAGTTTCCAATAAAGTTTTAAATGCAGCTCCTTGAGTGGAGCTCCAAGACTTTATCTGAACGCTAACTCCTAATTACAAATGTTCTCCAAAGAATCATCATCCCCAGAGTGGTTATTATGAGCAAGTAAAACAAGGTGTAGGGTCCTAGAGCTCGAACTCTCCAACTAGTCTATAAACAACTATAAAAAATTGAAGTTATAATTATAATACTCCCAAACGAATCAAAATAGGTCCAGTTTCATGCTCCGAATGTACAATACCCTTTAGATTCTTGCCGAGTACCGGATAACCTCCCGGCGATATGTGTGCGTGTGCAAAAGTCGCATTAATCCGACCTCAAGGACGCTCGCGGTCGTTCCTTGCGCTCTCGGGATGCAGGCGCGCACTTGCCTTCTGCCGATCCCGGACTTTTCGCGATTGCCCGTTGATGATGCACGACACACGCGCCCGCAAGAGGCGGGCGCCCAATGCGTGTGCATTGCTGAAATATTTGGGTAAACGCATTGGTGCGATCAGAAGCGCGACCGAGCGAGCTTAAAGCGCGCACGATCGGTTGCCTACAATAAAAGCACGAAAAACGTTCGCAAGCGACGCAAATTGTTGTGGAATTAAGAGCGAATATTTGCGCAACCACAAATTGCACCGACTACAATTTCGAACGGGGCACATTCTTGCATCTGTGCCTGTGTGGATGGATATAATTATCGAGATCCAACAAACCACTTAAATTCCGATTTACTTTTTTACTTCACACGACGGACGATCAGACAGTGCGCATACAATTCGAAATGGATTTCAATAGAGGAACGCTGCTAAAATTATGTATATTGAATCAGACGCGAAATTGATGTCAAGGTGTGCAGAAATATTAATGCAAATCTCATTTATTATTTCGTAGATTTCGAATGCATTTCGATACGCTCTCTCGCAGAGCTTTAACTGTCTGAATATGTGAATAAGTGGAAAATAATTTGCAAACAAATAAAATAATATCAACTTTGTGGGAGTTGGCACATTTTGGCTTCATATTATAAATCAAAACATATAACAGTAAAATCTAATCGAATTGTTCTTACGATCTTACGATCACTGGGAAGGAACATATCTGTCTGGTAAACTGTTATTTAAATTAACTTCTTTCAATGATACATGCAATGCTGAATGCATGTTTTAGTTTTATTATTTAGAAATAGTGCAAACATTGCTTATACGCTAACGTAAGCAACATTTAAAAAATTCCAACCCAACAAAATATTTTACATATCGTCGTAACGAAAATTACGACAATTTAAAAATAAAATAAAAAACCTAAAACGTATCAATAGGTAAATCAAAGAATGAATCATTGGTTTTAAGTGAAGTCACATCCTATTTGTCACTCAACATGTTGGAAGCTATTGGATGCTGTTGGAAGATACCTAACAAAACCAACATAGGATCCACATTCTTAATGGGACGCTCTCAATCATGATGCAGGTTGAAACTGAAGAAAAATGTTGCTTTTACGGTCGCAATGAAGGCGAGTTTGTGCATGCTTGATTAGGTTCACAGCTCCACAATTTTTACTTCTCGGTGCGTTTAGTCATTTTTAGTCTCGACATCGGCGTTGGCATCGGTACTCAAAGGAAAGGCCCAAGCCGGATGCGTTTGATGCGCTGACGACGACAAAAACCGAGATAACTAAACAGCGCAGACGATCCTTAGTTAAATCTACTTTTGATGCATTTATTATCACGTCTTTCAAACTTTTTGTTATAAGATGAAGAAAAGACCGTAGCAAAATAGTGATTATTTTGCATTTGGAATGTATCTATTTGTGTATTGTAAGGTGGTTAATATATAATGGGCTTTACCTGAGGGTGAATAACATTTTGTAGGGTCTAAAGAAATGTCCCTTTTGGGGGAATATAAAAATTTTCCATGGACTCGTTGAATGGAGGATCAGGTGAAACTTTATTTTTCAAGTAAGATAAAAAACTTCATATTCTAGAGAATTTAATTATCTATAAAAGAAACCATCATTCAGCATTCAAATAAGTATAAATATACCATGCATTTTTGAGCTTTATAAGTTATAACTTCGAAAATTTTGCAGCTATGGACTTAACATTTCAAGCGGAACTTCTTGAATTTAGCTATTGATTAAGATTTCTTTAAAAAAATCGATGAACTGGGAGAAAAATGCATCTAAATCTACTAAATCTTCTTTTACAACATATAAAAATTGTGACAATGTGGCGATCAAGAGAAACTTTACCTCCTAAGTCAGGTAATTGTAAAATATGGCTTACTCGAAGGTTTGCAGATCAAAAGGTGTGTAACAAATGCGCTGGCGACTCGCGTAATTCCATCTCGGGTGAGGAACGAGTTCGATTCTTCGCCGCAACGATGCCAACCACAAATATGCACAATCGCCGTTTTGGAAAAAAATATGCGAACTGGTCTTGCCCATTCGTATTGTGCCGCTTATCCGGTAGCTAACTAACCGGCCAATTGCGTCGAGAAATCTAATCACACACAGCCTGGGTCGGCCGCTGTTCCACGTAAAGATCAGTTCCGCATTCGTACCGCGGTTGTTGGTTGGTTGATCGGTTGGGGGGTAGCAAGGCAAGTGCCCAGCATGTAGGAAGTGTGGAGAGATCTGCACATCGTGTGTACACGATTTTTCCCGCATTTTATTCGCGCAGTTTGTCGTGTCGCTGGCGTTCGGAAGCATCGATCGCATCTAGTTTTACAACTTGCACGCGTCCGCAATTGACCAAATAAAGCGAACGTGGCATGTATCGAATTGCCAGCGACGTTGTGCCATCGACCAGCAGCCATTGCCCGCCTTGACACTTATGTAATATTTACCTATGAACGCACTCAGCATATCGAGCCATCTTGCATTATCTCAAGTCGTTTAATTTTGAAGGAATAAGAAGGTGAAGTAGAGTATGATCGAATTGGTTTTTGCAAAGTTTAACAAATTATCAGTTTTTAATGTTAATGTTTATTTTACTACTGCTTGCAAATAAAAATGGCTAATAAGGCAGAATTAACAAGAACCGGTCATGCAACTTTATTTGATGCAATCTATGCAATTTTGGCGATATATAATGTACAAGTACGTTGTATACATGTATTTTTTTTTCATATAAATTATGTAATAAATGAAAAATAATACAAATTTTCATTTAACTAAAAAATGTCATAAATCTGTAATGTTTTCGAAAACTTACAGTGATCTTAATCAACATATAGTCATCATAGTATAGTGCCTCGTCGCCGATCAGGTTGGAAAACCAAAGCGATCGTGTTTCCTTTTATCAGTCGTTTTGTGCATCTCGATCAAGTCGCGGCCAGAGATGCATGTGTGCCTTGGCCTAATTGGCTTCGTCACTTTTTGCCGCCATCTTGGCAACTAGTTTGATGCGTACACGCTGATAGTCGCAAAATATTTTAATCAGCGACAGGTTTGAATAGATTCAAAATGGCGCCCAACCAAACTGTCAAAGTTAATAACGAAAACAAACTCGTTTTTCAGGTGTTTGGTGGCAGTGGGTTTTTGATTTTTCATTATTTTCTGAGCTAAATCCTCGCGAGGGCTATTTCGTTCGAGGAATACATCGGCAACTTGACATCTTTTAGAATTTGGTATTTAAATTGTAACAGGATTGATGTTTGATGTTTGTGACTAGCGAATAGTGAAAATGAAAGATATTAGAAGATAATTTTATGAACATATGCGTGTACTGCATGCAAAATTTATATAGCAATCTGTGAACTCTCTCTGCCTTTTTCCTTCTTTTTTCGTCTCATGACGTAAGCATTCGGTAAACTAAATATAGTAAATCAAAGAGTTGAATTTCAACTTGAAGAAAGGTCATCCAGAATATAATATTTCAGAAGACACCAGAATATATACTCGACAGGTGTGGCCCCAAACAGTTTTTAATCCTGTTTCATCTTGAATGAACGTGCTTCAGGTCAAACAAGATTTTTTTTCAAAAGAAACCTGAATAAATGATGGAAAGCGCTATTACAATTGTTGATCCTGCTTCGTCCTAAATGAAGATCCTTCGGGTTATTCAGGATATATTTTTTCAAATGAAACCTGAATAAAGTATGGAAAAGGCTGTTACAATTTTTAATCCTAGTTCATCCTGAGAGAAGAAAAGAAGTTCGTTATTGCCTGTGTAAAATCCTCACAAGGATTAATGTTTCGTTCCTGGCATGACTCGGCAAGTTAACTAAATGTTGCTATAGCAATTTTCTAGCTTTGAACTTGAAATCTTTTCGAAGCTGGTATTTAAATTGTAACTGGTTTGATGTTTTGAAAAAATATACTTGTTGCATTTATTCAAGTGTAACGAATACTGGAAGTGAAAAACATTAGAAGACAATTTTATGAATATATGCGTGTAGTACATGCGAAATGTATCTAGTTATATCTCGTTATAGGTAATCTAAATAAATTAAATCAAAGAGTTGAATTTCTTCGAATTGGTGTAGGAATGTATTCCTAGAGTTAGCATTAAAAGTGACTAAAAGATTTTTACGAATAAATTTGCAGTTTCCTGTCCGGCATGCCAATGATTTTATTTTCTTCGTCTCCATCCAGTCGATGGTACTCCTGCCAGCAGGACCTTATTACCGGAGACGGCAGGCAATTTATGTAAATTGCTGATTTCTCTTTCATACGCAAAGTAAGATGGCAGCAAAACGTTCGATTTTTGTTTGTACAATTAGTGCAGCGGCTACCAACCAGTCAATGCGACCGAGGACAACTACAAAATTATACAGATTGTCTTGCCAGACACAGTGTCAAGATTGTTGCAATCTCGGCCGCATGTGATTAAGCGTGTTTTATCAGGCAACTGTCGCAATAATTAAAAACCTTTACACTTTATTACGGCAAATCAAGATCTAAGCGGGTCGGGTGATTCAGACCTTGTGAGATTGGCTTACGAATTGCGCTCGTTGTTGTTTTTTACGTCTGATGCAAGGCAGTGTCTACAGTGACGCAAGTTTTATGTAATCAACGAAATTGCCTCCGAATATTCGATTTTTTCCTTCATGCGCAGCATCGGTTCTTGTTTATTAAAAATGCGTTTGATCGTCGTGCATTAGAACATCGTCGGTATGGTGTGGTGACTTGCAAGTTGCTCGGCGAAAGCGCACGTCTGTGCGAGCATCATCGACGAATGCATTCAGGTACAGCGCGGTACGGGCCGGAAAAAGCGAATCGTGCGATTGTTCAGTCGGCCGAAGAATGTACCGTTCGCAGGCGGCCGGAGACGCGTCTTCACTTCGTCTCAATTTCGATTTCATTATGACCCGACACTGAGCGATAGCAGGTTTATGCTGTGTAAACTTGTGACTGCTGGCGCGCACGCCTTATTTAATTCTTATCACGGTGAAGAGTTAAAGGGAAATTAATTACTTGTGTATACAGCGTAGATACGTCTTACCAGCGGGCACACGTACAGGAGGGGCAGTCGGATGTCGTTAAAACAAATAAAATTTATCACCAGAATAGGTCTTTAACCTCGTGTCTTCACTAGGTTTCTCAAGGAAATCCGAAATTTCGGTAATACTCGTTTATTTTATGTTGGGAACATTTATTCGTCGTAAATCCTGAAGAAATTGACTTAACATGGAATGAATTTCAGTATAAATTTGCCCACAGGTGGGAGCTGTGTCAATTGTGCCCTAAAAAGTTTTTTCCTCTATTCCCTAGGAAAATCAAATTATATCATGTATTCCTCCAAAGATGGTTAAATCTGATGATTATCATTTAGTATGTATTTTTTCAGAATAAGCCTGAATGAAGCTTGGAAATGCCGATCAATTTTTAATCTTACATTATCATAAATCAAGGTCATTCAGGCAATAATTTTCACAACAAACCAGAATACATGATGGAAAAGCCACAAACAAATTTAAATCCTACTTCATCTTGAATGCAAGTTACATTCTTTTTCAGGATATTATTCAGGAAATATTTGTTTAGAAGAATGAACTAAATGAACATCCTTCAAGTCAAGACTTTTAGGATACATTTTTTCGGAAAAAACCAGACTAAAGAATGGAAAAGGTCATAAACAAGTCATTCAGACCTCTTCAGAAGAAGCCTAAATAAAGTACAAAAGAGTCACAAACAGTTTTAACCTTGTTTCTATGAATGAAAATCCTTTAGGACTTTTTATTTAGAAGTTATTTTGTTTAGAAGAAACCTTAATAAAGGATGGAAGGGACTACTATATTTCTCAGGATATATTTCTTCAAGAGAAGCCTGAATAAAATATGAAAAGGGCCATAATCAGTTTTTAACCTTATTCATCCTGAGTAAAGGTATATCAGGTTATTTTGAACATACTTTTTTTTAGATAAAATGAGAAGAAATGTTGGAAAGGGACACTATCAGGTTTTAATTCAGCTTCATACTCAATGAAGATCCTGCGCTCGTTTTACGGAGAATTTGTGACTGTGACCTTGTCACAAAATCATTTTTTTAAATCCGGCTGTAAAACAGTGTTTTTTCAATCGGACTCGAATTTGTGAAATATGCTATGGGCGCAAACTCGGTTCAGGGTACCGCGTTGCCGTGCGGTATCACCCAATAAATGTCTGCACGTATTTCCAACACTCATGTGTCCGCTACTTAATCTTCTAGCGCCGTGTTTCTTTTGCATTTACACATGCTCCGTACCCAAATTGAATAATAAATTTCCTCGTCAAATTCCGGAAAAGCTCTCGCATTGCCCACATTCGTCCAGGCCAGTTCGATGCGGGGAGACCAACGAATGCCTGTATGACAAGTCGTAATTCGAAGACGTGAGCGGAAATCGTAAAATTCGAACATTTAGCGCCATCGAACGCCGACGAACGGCCAAACGCCAACGCATATTGCCGTGTGTGATAATCATCGTCGCGTTCAGTGCGGTGCTTCAGGAAAGAAGAAGGTAAAAAAACGCACGCATCGGGAAATATTCTGCGGTCATCAGACATGATTTATTACACTGTTTGCATTTCGAATGGTCATTGTTCTCGCTTCTAGCTGCGATTGTGGCGTTCCGAGAAGAGTCCTAGCAATCGGACGTCGCGCTTTTTTTCTAATTCCTTCGCCTAGCGATGTACATAATATGACTGATGCAATGCGCTTAAGGATGTAATACGATTCGCCGAGATTGCGGAGTTTATTAAGTTTGTTGGTTCTGCACTTAGGTAATTGCGGTGCGAATGCAAGGCGCAGCGCGCAATTTTCCCAACGTCGTCTTCGGCGACTTGTTGCTGCTGCAGCTACCGCGCTTCTATGTCATCCATCGGCTTTTCTTTGGCAAATGGGTAAACAAACGCGGCTGTCGTGTGTCAAGCGGATACATCATTATCTATTCAGGCAATCGCAAGATGCAATTTTATTCCAAGACTATTAGAGCTGACAAATTTGGTCCAGTTACATAGGTTGTCCTTCGATATATTCAGGTTTTTTGGTCATATTTTAACCATCAATCTTTTTTTTTCGTTTTTTTGAATAGTTTTATAATCATTATTTCCATAAGGTTTCAGTTTCGTGCTGTTAGTAGATGGAGTTATAAATTTTCAATTTATTAAAATACCCTACCTTTCAGGACTTTTAGTATAAGGTAAAAGACGCGGGAGTTTAATATCATAGTGAAGAAAATTTTAGTCACCAAATCTCTGAAAAACTTGCTCTAGACTCATCCCCACAGAAAGACCAATCCTGCATAGGTACTATCCATCTATTATTCAGAAAATTTCAGATTCTAACCCATAGGAAAGTTATACAGTAAATGTATGAAGGCAATTGATTCAGGCAATTGAAACAAGTTTAAAAATGTTTGGGGCCATTTTGATACTTTATTCATGCTTCTTCTGAAAAATATATCCTGCATGACCTATAGGACTTTCATTCAAGATTGAGCAGGATTAATAACTATTTGCAGCGTTTTCCATCCATTGATTTCGATTTTTGAAATGTTGCACACTCATTATTTCTATAACTTTTTTATGTTTCGTGCTCTCAATATAAGGTTCATATTATTTTACAAGTCAACGGAAAAAACAAAAAAGTGAACTAAATCAATTTCGTCTGATTGAAGAAAATTAGAAATTTGTCCCCGCGGACAAATAAGCGGCTAATGCACACTTTATGGTCGTATTTAATTTAGCAAAGCCGAGAATAATTTAAAGTGCACTCTTTCTTCGGACTTTATGGTTATAGAATTCAAACATAGAAAGCGCAATGCATGCCCGCACGTCGGTACTCGTCGACACGAAATTAAATGGATGTGTGCCGAGATTGTAAATTTTGTCGCGAGCCGTCGAATGCTCATGTCCCCAAGCAAAAAGTGTGATTTCCATTAGTCTACGACAAGTATCTACAGAATTTTAAGGTATTGAAGAGATGTGTGTCATAGAAAGTGAATAAACATAATAATTTACAATCATTAACGTTCGAAATATATAGTAAATATTACTATATTAAAAAGGTAAATAATTGTATAGAAAAACAAGAATTATTTGCAATTATTTGCCTTTTAAATAAATAAATAGACTTATAAACGTTACAAACTTAATTTGTTTAATTATATTCTTATTATTAATTATTGTGTTAATATTTAGAACAAAGTTTGGTTTGCGATTCATTTTTGAAGTAAAACGCGTTTGACTTTAGAGTAAAGTTGTGAATGCAAGCCGAATTTGGGCGAAACTAACAATCCATTTTTAACTTTTCTTTTTTGTTAATGTGTATTTTATTTCCACTTGGGAGATGGGTCATTGTTTATTTTTGTTCTTTTTAATTTCACTCTGTGAGTTTTTTTTTATATTTCTGTGGAGTTTGCGTAAAGCGCGCAAGCATGACAGATCTTCTTTTCGGATTAGGAGTAGAGTTTTGGGTTAGGTTTAAATCACATTTTTTCGATTTATTTATATTTAAAAAATATATTTAAATTGAATTTGAAAAGATTGTGTTTGTTGATAGATATATTTGGTGACACATTGTTCCATTGTTTTTTCAAAGTTGTTACCATGAATGTTTCATAATAATTACTTAAAATATAAAATATTGCCAAAATGTCAAGCATTTGTCCGAAAAATATACCTGAATAACAAACATGTGAATATCATAAATTTGGAATTTTCGGTCACTTTTTATATTCGGTTCATAACAAACATAATTGAAAATGACGTCACTTCCATTAAAGCGAGCAAAAAATAAAAATGATCGCTTACGATTTTTTGTGCCTGCCTTTCCTGAGATAATCAATAAATCACTGCATCAAAACAAACAACAAATACGAATTTAATGGGACACTTGATGTTTTATTGTAAAATTATGCGAGTTTATGTAAGTTTTTTGTTGGTTGAATGTTAATCTCGATTTGTTATTGTTTTGCACATATTGGGGACCACGCGTGAATCAGATGATGTGACATCATCTACATTAGCGAAAGACACAGACACCGTACGCGCAACGCAAAGACTATTCGACTTGCCACCAACTTCAAACTTTATTGCGCCCATCGCGCGGTAAGCATGTTAAGTATGACGCGCATGCGCAGCGCACAGCGCTCAGGTGTGCTGGTTGCGCGCGCTCGCGTAGTTGCGAGTTAAGTCGCCCCGGACACATCTCCACCTAATCCGGCATGCGCGCTGCTATCAAACGCAATGCCCGTGTCTATGAATTGTAGGAACGGACGGGAAAGGGGGCCCAGTTCTGGCCAGTTGAGGGGAGTTGCTGCATGTCGCTGCGGACTGCATGCGGACTCGAAGTTGTGCTACCTGTCTTGAATGTGTTTCGCTGATGATAATGATGATGGTGGGGTATTGGTGGAGCCGGCTGCCCTCGCGGTGCGTACGACAGTGAAAAGGTCACTTTTCTATATGGAATGTGAATGCGAATGCGATGTCAAATACCTCCAGAAACTCCCGTGTAAATAAAGTACGCATTCGGTAGCAATGAGTAATGTAATACTGAACGTAATTGTGTATAGGGTTACCAAATACCGTTATAAAACATGTACGCTTATTAGACATTTCAAACGAATGCATCCAACTTTATCACTTTATAAGTTGGAACATATTCAGTGATTTAGCTTGTATGTGACAAAATATACAGTTGCAAGAAAGGGGAGAAGTGGGTGAATAGACCAGTTGAATATTTGGCATACTGGGAGGTTGGGCTATCGGAAAGAGTGGTGGAACAATTGATGACATAGAAAGGAGTCCTTGAGGAGCATTTATGAAGAAGGGATCAAGAAGTAAAATAACCTCTCAGCAAATTATTGTATCTCTGTACAATCCGCTGTACCATTGAATGCAATTTCTGGAAGGTTGAGTTTGGAAAAGAAAGGGCTGATGGCAAGGGGCGTATGGATGGATGTAAGTTATTGAGGGAAGTATGAAACCAAGGTCCCATGATTATGAGTATGAAAGGAGTGAGTATGGTTGCTGATTGTGGTCGGGGATGACTCAGACATACCCTACAGAAATTTAAAAGGAATAGGTAAAATTAAAAATAACGGAACTAAATAATATTCAATGTCTCAAGTTAAAACTAAGCTCACATTTAACAGAAAGATAAGTTAAAATCGGATTGTTAGTTTCTGAGCTATACTCCACCAAAATTCGGCTCGTATCCACGAGTTTACTCTTTAAGTGAAACGCGAGTTTTGGTTCAATAAATACTTTTAATTTTTATACACTAATAGTTAATTATATTTGTTTGGTAAAATTCAATGAACCGATGTTTTCTTATATGATTATTTAGATTTTTACTTGTTGCCTTCTATGTACGTGATCTCGATATACGTTTTAGAAAATAAATAAATGTTGTAAGTCATTTTAGTAGGTATATCAAAGTGAAGTAGCTAGTTGTTCACCCTATTAGGAAGCATCACTGTAATTGTAGTAAGACTCTATACAACAAGAGTTGTTAGAACCTCATTTTTTAGTTGTTTTTCACCTGAAGAAACTTCTAAGCAAACGGAGGGCTTCCACGGAGGTCAGCGCATCGTAAATTACCCAACAGTAGCTGGTATTTATAATTATTACTAGTACGTAGTTGTTTCCTCTTTCTTACAATTGTAATTATCCGAAACAAATTATAGAGGTATTAAGTTAGGTTCTATTTGAAATGTAAATCACCGTGTATATATGAAAGTAAAAAGCATTTAATTGAAAGGATTCAATTGTTACATTATTGTTCGTCAAAATCGTTAAAATATATACCTTTAGCTATTTGTGCCAAACTTTGATTTTTTTGTGGCATTCTTCTCAAAAACACGAAAAATATCATCAACAGAAATTATTTCAAGTTATACACTACACTTTCAAAAATGTTCATCCAAATCTATAGCGGACAATTCGCGAACGTCCCTTTCTTGTTTCAATCTCTAACTTTTCAGTCATTTTCTGATATGTCTGGAATAAATAGGGATTATACTTACAACAATTTTTTCCTCTGGAAATATTTTACCTGAATATCTAACAGCGCTCTCATGCGATATGCAACCAAAACAACCGTCATCGAACAAAGCTGAATCAACAATGTTTTGTACTCTTTTTGGCACATAGGAAATCACTGTTATGTTCATAAAAACGTACTTAATTTCCGCTTCATTTTAAACCGCATCGTTAGCGTTTTAAGCGCTGCATTTTATTGAATGCGTCGTTAGCGTTTTATCTGTTTTTATCCTCCAAAGCCCTATACCATCGCAATAGTGACACTGAGGGACTAATGGAAATTCATTTATCCGAAATCAACTGGGATTCGAACTCAGTTTCACCAGCGAAGAACGGCGGAAATACAGGCTTAAGAACCGAGGCGGAGGATAAAAATAAATTCTCGACAAAAAAGCTCACACATACATCGAGTATGCGAAGTCCTGACGGTGCAGAGAGATACATATATTAAAAATAAAAAAAAAATTGGCAAAGCCTAATGCTGGCCGGTCGGCATTTGGCAGATATGAAAAGAATCGGCAACCAATGCAAAACCCGGTAATTCACAAGGCACAAGTGGATTAGGATTAAATAAAAATCGGTATAGACCCGTGGAAAGCGCCGCGTTCGAGAGACGTGGTTACGAAGAAAAGAGGGAAAAAGTGCGGCTGTTGCGCTTTGCAGGCTAAATCCGCCGATATCCTTTTTCGCAATTTCCCGCCGATAATTTTTAGTCACTGGATTATGTATGAAAATTTTAAATTGATGGGAATTACGTAGTCTTGCCCTCTTTATTTTGACACATAAGTGCATGCACCAATCTGCCAGTATAGACAATGGCATTAGTCAACTTATATAGGAATCTTTCAGAAGTTATAATTTATTATATTTAAAAAGTTTAGAATTTTCAGAAATTCTTCTATTTCTATTAGGGTGCAGTTTTCTATATATTATGTATGTTGGCGCGTCCACCCAGCAGGCGGAAGGAAATTCCAAAATTAATGAAATTAATGCCCGCATCCTGTGAGCACTTTGTTACTTGCGCGCCTGCAACGAGTTGAACATTTAATATTCCATTAATTTTGCACTCCCGCGGAGATTGTGATTTGACCCGCGAGCGCCCCATGCGCCGGATCAATTTTTCTTTCACCCCCTTTTCCTGCTCGCCCATCCCACCGCCGATCCAGAAACCGGTGGCCACCTTTTTTCGCACAAAGCAGCGCGCAAATTGTGCCGGTGTTCCCCAAAGGTACGGAATGAAAGGCACACTGACATTGAGAGATTGAAGCGGGCCGTGCACTACAAGAGGGTACAAATCGTTTTCCCGGACCTCGGGACTCGCCAGCCTCGCGTGCTGGCGGGAAAACACACTCAGCGTGTGGGTGTTTTCCCGCCAGCAAACCCCAATCCGGAATTGGTGCAAAAATAAGCAAGAACAGCGTGCCCGCATTGTTGCCACGTTCTATCATTGTGTTTATTAAAAACTACACCCTATATGTGCCCCCTCCTGGGAACACTTCAGCACAATCAGCACAACCACCACAACCACCATAGGGGATGTTATTAACAGTGTTCTACGGCAAAACTTGTATGGTCATGTTGCTTGGTGGGAGATGGTAGTGGTGAATATGTCGTGTGATGGACGTGTGATCATCATGTGCACGACTCTGCGAATCTGATGATTCTGCTTACGATAATGGCAAAACGTCAACTTTAATGACCACCATTACGCCACCCTTGCAGGAGCTGGTCAGGGGCGCACGGCTTGCGGCGTTCACCTGCACGTCGCCGATAACAACTAGCAGGTCGGGCAAAGTCTGCCTTGCGGCCCGACCGCTGACGTGTGTTGTCCAGTTTCGGGGGCTCCCCCTTGGCGAAACTTCGATGTCCGTCGACGGTGCGGTTTAGCGGTTGGCGGTTAAGCGCTGTCAGGAGAGCCGAACGGAAGACAGGAAATCCGTATTTTCACAAGGGTGGACAGCTGGATAAAACAATGCAGGATCTTGACAATTTTCACCTTATCAGGGAATGTTTTGCATATTTATTTTATTTGATGGCTTGCCATTAAATGTCTCTATTCAAATTATCTTAATTTACTTTTAGAGAAAATGAAATTGCTTAAATTACCAATGCCTGTATTACCATCGCCTAAATTAATAACATTAAAAACATTAACTTTAAAAATTAAACGTGAACATTTATGAAATAATCTATTTTACAGTTTTTGGAACAAGAAAGATTCAACGAATCCTTTTGACAAACTGTTGAGTCCTATCAAATTTGTCTGGTCAGAGGATAATGTGAATTGTTCACGCAAGTATCCCATTTTCAATAGTAAGTGTCTGAGCTAACAGAAGATAGGAAAAATATACCATTATTCCGATAGAGATGCAAAAAGCGCCGAAACTTTTTGTAATACATAAATTCAGGCGAGTTTTAAACTCAAACTCTTTTCGCAAGACAAACAAAAACTCGGAATCCCTATTCACTCTCCGTTTTTTAGTGTAATCCCTTTAGTTTCTTAGTTTTAGCGCTTTTGTTCTATGCCGCTGGCATTGTTTAATTAAAGGCAATTAAAATTTCGACTTCGCTAACGAAGCCGCGGCGCTTCCTTGAGGAGGAGGCAATGAAGAAAATCGGCGGCGCGGCGGCCGTTTGCACTTTGCAGGAGAGAATGGCAGGCAGGTCGAGGCGGCTGTAGGTGATGACAATGACAATGGGCAATCGAGTGTGAATACTACCACGCCTTATTAAACGTTTTGTTTAATTTAGCGAGACGTTCGTCGGGCATGACCGAAGAGAAGACACGCGAAAAGTTGAAAAACTCGAGGCGGAACATAAATGAAGGTGGATGTGGAGGAAACGGAATAATCACGTATTCCGGCGATGGCGTTGGTTGGTGGGCTGAAATGCATTGTTGCTGAAAGCAGGGCTCTACTTTGAAGATGTTTTCATAGGACTGTCGTTGGAATTAGAGCAATGCGCGACGCAATGTGTTGTAATGGATTAGATACGAAGTGATCAAACCGACTTGCAGCAAGTAGTACAAGCACGAGAATTGTTAGATGAGATCAATCGCTGCTGAAGCAATCAGTGTATCCTTAATCTCACTCTTATGGGGAGTATCTCAATTGTCCGTCCCAGATTTACATGAAAATGTTTATACGTTTATGTACTACTATTTGTGACAAAACTGATTTTTTTGGGCAAGTAGTCCAAAACGGCGAAATATGCCGTTAACTGAAATTATTTCAATATATATCATAGTACAAAAAAATTGAAGAATTCTGGAGCAGACATCTTAATTGTCTCTAATTTTATAAATCTCTAATTTTAGTGTTTCGCTAATTAAACTAGCACATAACACAGATGAAACAATTACGATTTGTAAATGTTTGAAAGTTGCAAATGAATAATACGTTTCCTAGATTAATGAATCACTTTGAAAATAATTGAAATCCAACCAAAATATGTGCATCAATAGCATGGAGATCTTTTTCAGTGATAAATCCTTCTTTCGCATGCGTCATGTAGGCAAGTTTGAAAGAGGTTTTGTGCGAATACCAACCAGTGTCTGCGTTTCTGGTTTTTCGGATGAGGTTGTACGTTTATGAGGCAACCTTACAATATTGCAAGCGCCCGAGGAGCGCAAACAGAACGTTAAACACTCGCCATTAAGGTGCAAATTGCTGTTTCGCCAAACGCGGCCCGACAAAAGTTTTATCATTTCGCGTAATTGCCGTGCCGTCGAGTACCACCACGATTAGTTTTAATCTCTCCTAGGCGAGCGCCCTGCACACAAACTCGGAGCACCTGCAGTCGGCAACCACCACGCTCCGACATTCATTATCATGAGTGGCACTAATTTCAGTTGTCATCGAATTTAACATGACTTAACATGCGGCGGACAACTTTTTAAATCTACTTCACCTCGCTGCAATGTACACTCATATTTAGTTATTAAAAAGTATAATATTATGTATGCTTTCTACATTTGCACTGAATACGACTTTACATAATTACCTCTTTATAAAATTTGGATGTTATTTTAAATTGCATTCAATTTTTATTCAATGTTTAGCTTTATTCACGACTATTAAGCATTTATTCTACCTTTATCGAATACTATCTTCCTGTATAGTCTCACCATCTTGTTGCGGAATTCTCAAAAAAAATTAATACGTCTTTTATAAGATTAAAAAGAGTCGAGTGAGATTTTGTCCACATGAATGACGTAAAATTAGATTCATATGTTTTGGAATGAGGATTAAAAGTAACTATAATTGTGACATCATTTGATTTCTGATAATTTGCCATACCTCTGGGTTCTGGCACCTTTTTTACTTGAAAATCACGATAGAGACACTTAGATAGACACTTTTTGAAGAGCAATTTTAGTTAAGAAGTATTCCTTCGAAATGTGTTTTAGTTTAACAGCCACAATAATTTTTAATTATACTTTATTTGAAGCTAATGAATATCAGTTCGTTAAACCTAAATTAAAATCAGTCCTGTATAAAGAGAATACCTAGAAACCAACGAAAAAAGTTGGAAACTCTCTATTTAATGTTTAATTCCTATAATAATATAAGTACTATAAATGCAAATGAGTATCTTTTCAAACAAAATATAATAAATCACTAAATAATTAACATTTTCCGTGTTTCAGAACCATTAACTTAATGAAATCATAATATTTATTCTTGTATGAAGACATTTAGTGTCTTCGAAGACAGAGAAAGGGCCTTGAAAAGCCACACAAAAACGCCGCTTTTTGTAGTGATAATTTTGGGGTCGAGCGACGCGAATGGCCGAATGCATCATTAATTCGCCATATTTCATGCTCGTTGTCTCTGCGCCGGCCGCATTAAGTATGAAAAGGGCGCCTTGGCATAGACACATCGTTGGGTGTGACAATTTACCGTCGCATAGATGTATACACTCTGAGCACGCCATGGCAATCCCTTTGCAATGTGTGCACCGTATTGTTGAACCACCGGCGCCTCCACCATTCCAACACTCCACTCCAACGAGCTCGGTTGGTCGGTGGTAGTCTTAACATTGGCATCGCAACACTTGTAAACCGGCGGGGTGTGGGCGCAAAGTGTTCCAACCGTGGCTAACGTGTTACTCCCACGTTTTAGGACCTGCGAAAGACCGGATACAAATGGGCATCGCCTCGCACACCATGAATAACTTACGCCTTCCTTTTACCCCACTGTACCCGAAACTGGCGCGAGATGTTGATTAATTCACAAAGGTTTAAACGGTTTGCTCGGGGGCTTGCTGAATGATGTAATCGTTTATCTATTACTTAAATATATTTTGGGGAGCATCGTTCTGTTGGCATTAGGTCGGAATAACTATTTTCTATTTAGTAGGATCATTTTTGAATAGGCAAATTTTAGTTTCCATTCTTATACTACCGGAATGAAATAATTACACTAGTTCCTTCTAAAAATTAAACCTTTACTTTATTTTGACTGGAAGCAAACGTTGAGATGAGAAGTAGGAACAAAGAATAATGTCAGGCTTAGAGCGAGGAAAACAATACATATTTCATATACTTATATTTACGATGACTATATTTCTATTATTTATGGCTATTTGTGAAATAAATTACAGTAACAAAAGCTATAGAAAATAATGATAAGGAAAAAACAATGTTATTGTCAATGACCGCTTTAAGTACGGTGTGACCATCTGTTTTGATTAGTTAGAACCCTTCAGATATATAATTTGCTTATAATCCAAATTTAATCCGAGACTAATTAAAGGTCCAATACTCATGTCCGTCACCATTAAGACATGATTCGATTGTAAGCATATACTGATCCCTTTTCTCGGCCCAGAAACTAAATTTTGAACAAAAGAAATCTCTTGTACCTAAATTAAACATGACTTTGATACCTATAACTATATTTAATGTAGACACACCAGTTTATAAACTATTTGGATGAAACTTTATTATAATATGTTTGAATATTATAGGAAATGACCACCTTTGTCGAAAATCACGTGGCTCCGTAAGTTTTCCTTAAACTGGCTTTCAAAACCGACTCTCACAGAATTTAAAAAATGAAGTAATTTAAAATATCACTAGAAACGTCTGCTTTTATACATCTTCCATTCGGGAAAAATAATTTTATCTACGATAGTAATTTATAATTCGTTATTTCTAACCTGGAGACTTCAGTTTTTAAACTTTCTAAATGAAATTCTGAAATAACTTTCTGGAGTAATAGTGGAACTGACCACATTTATTAAAATTTGCGTGGCTCTGTAAGTTTATGTTAAAATTTCTTTTAAATCGAATTTCAAAGAATTAAAAAAAATGAAAGAATTAAAATATCACTAGAAAATACCGTTTTTATAGAAATTTTAGAATGTACAATATTATGCAATAATTCTTTATTTTTAAGCTGGACATTCCAATTTTTTAAAATTTCTCAATGAAATTCTATATGACGCTTTATGAACAGTGAAAGGGACCACATTTATTAAAATTTAGAGAAAACCATTTGACTGTCTATTTTTTAAATTAAAATGTATGTATATGCATATCAAATGTAAATTTCATATTACTACAAATTACAAATCATACAAATTATTCATGTTTATACATGTTATTTAGGTTATACACAAAAATCCTAAACGAACTACAACAAAATGTACCCTTTCAGCATAATCCTCTGCAGTTTGGGTCTCAATGAAAGTTATCTAATTGGGTTCGAGTTTGAACTTGCGCAATCAAAATGCAAGCGTCTATCGGATTATGCATATGATACGTGTAGCGTTATCCCGACGCCGACGGCCTGCCTTCATGTGGGTTTTCACACGTTTGGCAAGCATTTGGCGTGCGCCCAATACACATACCACGTTCCCCACACGCCTGCTGCACGCGCCTGCAGGACGCCGTACGAACCCCGTGTGCGATGCGCCCGGTTTGACATCGGCATTTAAATGCGTGCGCCAAAAATCGCACACACGAGTCTCTCCCTCATTGCATGCCTGCACTCGTGGCCGCCGGTTTTTATTTATTTTCAATTTCCATAGTGATTGAAATTTAAATATTTATAAATGCCACATGCATGACACGATTTGCATTTAAATCTAAGCGCAGAGAATGCAAGATGTGCATTTCATTTCGCTGATTCGCGATTATATGCAGTCAGCTATGATTTTTTTGTTTGCCTACCCTGATCATTTTGGCCATGGTGACGCAGCAATTCAATAAAAATTGCAATAAACGCAGCGAGTGCAACAAATGTAACCAAATTGCCTAATCAACACAGATTGCGTCTATTTCGATTATTAAATCAGAATTCAAGCTGGTATTAAACCGAATTAATGGTTTCAAAAAGGTTTCATTTTTGGTTGAATTTTTATATTGGCGTAATTCTGTTTGCATCAGCCGACGTCGCACATTTTGCGACTGGTTAGCATATGCAAACATCCATTATGCTGTCAAACAGGAAAACTGACAAAACTTTGTTTCCAAGATTGGGTGAAATTTTGGATCTAGGATAATCTCCTTAATAGTGCTAATGGGTTTGCGGTGCGTCTGCCACGTACAACAAACATTAATGCACACATTAATAGAGATGGATTCCATTTCCAGGCCAAGTTCTTTACAACTTTGTAAAAAGTACTTTGTTACCTAGACTAAATACGAAATTTCGTTAAAAATGAAATTTCTCTTTATCGTACTATAGTTGATCGGGGTTACCTTCTTAATTACATGTTTATTATTTTTAACCCGGACACTACACTTTATAAAATATTCGGATGAATGTTTGGAATTAGATATTAGGATAATATATGAAAGGACCACATTTATCAGAATTCATGTGGCAGGAACTTAAAAAATAAAAGAAATTAAAAGATTAAAAGACTGTTTTTGTATATTTTCCCGAATATAATAGAAGTAATTATATCTGCAATACTAAACAATAATTGTTATTCTTGAACAATAGAGGAAAGGTCCAGATTTATTAAAAATCGTTAAGCCCTGTAAATTTTTCTTAAATTTTCGTTTAAATCCGAATCTCTAGGAACTTATAAAATGGAAGCAATTCAAAGATCACTAGGAATGACCGATTTTGTATATCTCCCCAAATACTATGGAAGTATATTAATCAAAAATTCAGAATTCTAATCCTAGTCACTCCAATGTTTAAAATTTTAAAATGAAATTCTGAAGTAATATTCAACAATAATAGCAACTTTTCCCAAAAATTTGCTTGGGTCATTGTCCCGAAATCTGTACATGTGCTTCCACAGTTTTAACGAAAATTAATGCACTCATTAATAGAGATGAATTCCATTTCCATGCTAAGTTCTTTCCAACTTTGCATCAAGTTATTTGCCCCACAATTTAAATATGAAATTTCATAAGAAAAAATGCATCTCCTCTTTGTCGTGCAATTGTTTTTCGGGCTCATTATGTTTCAAGTTTCATCGCTACGACTTTTTAACGATCCTTGTGCTTGTCTGTTATACACTTTCCCAACGTTTGCTCTTCTTTTACGCGCACTAATCTTTTATGATGTTCGACCTTCCGCGCGCCATTTACAAACAATTAGCGAAGTTGGGGCAAAAAAACTTTTCAAACTCACACCCACAAAAAATCAACTTTGACGGTTCCCTCCACAGAAAAGCAAGAGGAAAAATCGTATGGCCTTCAGTATTGTAGACTCAAGTTTGAGGCCCAAACAAACTCAAACTTATTTGAAAATCATGCGCTTGTTTAGTGTGGATTTTTACTCGGTACTTAATGATTATTACATATTCTTCCACGACTCTCGTCCGAATATGATGAGAAGCGATGAGACGGAGTCGGCTCGCCGTAATTATTGCCGGGGAAGTTTTAATATCGCGTTCATTAAACTTTACGTACTTTTGGCACAACATTTAATCATGTTTTCATTTCGCATTACCGATCCGGCCCGCATATATACACATATATACCAAACCTCCCCACCATCACCCCACTTTTGTGGGGTATCTTCGGTATAATCAGACTGTAATTTTTGCCCCGACTCTCGTAAAACAAAACGAGCGAAATGAATTTTAATGAAAAATTATGAACGCGATGCAACCGCCCTTGCCTGGTGCGTTTTGGCGCGCCTAATTGAAATGAATTAATTCGCGTGCTATTCCGTTCGCTAATTCACTTACTCAACTTTTGAGATCAAATATATTCCGAAGCGGGGCAAATTATTCATTAGTTTTATTTGCGAGCGCGTAATAAATTTACTCTTACGTATTAGTTGGATATATTTTTCCTGGATGTTAAATAATATTGCAGAACAGTACGCAAATATTGTGAAGGAAAACTTGTATACTATTTTGGAAGTAAACTGGTGGATACGGTCCGGACTTAGGCGGCGTATAGTTCTGAAACTAATAATCCGAATTAGCCTACTCTTTTTTCTTATCAATAGTGTTAATCTCTAATATGACAAATTATGTTATATAAATTGATATTATATTGTTATAATAAGTTTGAAAATTAGGAACGTCTAACTCAATTAAATAATTTTGGCCGCGTATTTAAGGAAGATTCATATAGTCTCGATGACATTAAGCGTCCATTGTGATAATAACTATTGAATATTAATAAAACAATAGACCTAATGCGAAATCTTCTTCTTTTAGTATTAGGATGTGCTATGACATTTCATAAATCTCGTGATAGAACATTCAGTGCAGTTGTTTATGAATAACAAATGGATTCTCTACCATTACTATATTTTCGACTATCATCAATGAATAATTCAGAATTTTGATTGTATTGAGAAATTTAAACCTAAAAATGCCTAATCCGCGTGGCACTGAAGTTGTATATTTAGTAAAAAACAGTCTCGTCTTTCTTTTAGTAAAATATGATTTAAGGAATTTTAATAGTGCATTGCTGAAGATACTTTAGAGCGTATAAAAACTAAATTTTAATTGTTTAAAATAACTTTATAAAACTAAGCATATTTTCTTACTATGAAAATGTATTGTTTTTT
>WSZQ02133390.1:7946-42934 GCA_019419845.2 Weissflogia rhopalogaster
AAATGGATATGTTTAAAGTGACAATGTTTTAAACATGTTAATTTCATGATTACTCAAATTTAACACACAAAAAATCATCATTGTATTAAAACTATTACAAATTGATTATTAAAAGTGTTAAAATACTTGTTAAAATAATATAAAGTGTTAAAGTGCTGTAAATTGACCTCCTACACTTGACATTGCATAAGAACATAGCGAGCTGTTAATTTAGTTCCATTGCGTGATGAGCCTTGTCTGAACAACTTCGCATAATGTTGTTACTCACGTTAAGCATTATATTGATATTATCAATATATTTATACATCAAATATTGTCATACCTATTGGGAAAAACGTAATATTCCCACATTGAAACCAATTTTTCTTGTTGGGAACATGTACGAATGTCTTCTGGGGAAAGAGAATTTTATTGAAAGTGTTGTTAAAAGTTACAAGTAAGTAAATATACAATCATTCCGGAAACCTACATATATTGGTACAAATATGATGGAAATTCTAGATACATTGTCATTTTCTGTTTCAGAACCTTCAAAAACTATAAATATGTAGGATACTATAAATGTTTATCACCAGCTTTAATTATTAATGATCCTGAGTTGATAGGAAAGGTCCTAGTACAAGATTTTAATCATTTTGCAGATAATGTCTTCGATGTTACTGAAGAAGCTGATTTATTGATGGCTAAAAATTTGTTTACAATGAAGGGTCATCTATGGAAAACTACAAAGAATTTGATGACACCTATGTTTACATCTGGAAAGGTAACTTTTTCCTTATTTTGGTAGTGATACCTTATTAAAGTTATAGAAATGTAGTGATAAGTTATTAAAGGTTAGTGATTTTGTTGCTATAATGTGTGTCAATCTAAGGTTACTCAAGTTAAGCTTTCCTTATCTATTCCTCCACATATATTGTGATGCTTTAACAATAATTGTTAAAGCTTATTTCTAGTATAAATGGAGGAACTAAAGTGTGAAATTCATGTTTTAAAATAATTGCTAATATCGCCAACCTGGGCAGCAGGTATCGTCTCGGCTTACCACGTAGGAGGACGGGGTTCGATTCCCCGAGGTGGACAATCCACCGGATGAATTATAATTAATAATTCACCCACTTCACACCTCACACACTTCAACATTCAACATTTAAAAAAATCAACACCCAACATTCAGCACACAAACATTTAAAATGTAACATTAAACACTTTACAATACACAACAACAAACTCATAAATTGTAAGCATTCACAAATAAATTGTAATCACGGCGGAAAAACTCCAGGGTTGATAGCAACTAAAATATATACATTAATTTTTTAATTGCTAATAAACAAAACGTTGATTCTCATTCAAGCAGTAAGTGATTTTCCATTAAATGCAGTTTGTTCTGGTTGCATATTTTGTATCTTCGCAATTATTTGAGAACAAACATTGAATTTCTTATTTCAGATCCACCATTTGGCCGCTACATAGAACAGACCAATGTAACCTTAAGTTGACTCTAAATTTCATGTAAAACACATTTTTACTTTTTTTCTTACATTTTCTTGGTACAACAAATTATTATACAATCTTATGACTTCTAGCTGAAACTTGTATATCCTCTGATATCTGACTCATGCCGAAAACTAACTGATTTTATAAACAAAAGAATAACCGATTGCAAAAATCACGAAGTCGATGGCAAATACTTATCACACCAATACACCACGGAAAATGTAGCAAATTGTGTATTTGGCATCGAGGCTAAAGCTTTCGAGACTGATAAGTCCGAGTTTGTTGAAGTGGCCCGCATCTTTGGATCGCCATCATTCCTCCAAATGTTAAAAATTAATATCAACTTTGTAATACCTTCTATATCAAAAATTATGTCACTAAGGTAACTTCTATGTGTAAAACTATGTTGAACAGGTTTACTCTAAAGATTTACGCAACAATTCATAGAATATTTGCAGTTTCTTCACTAAATACGTTGAGAATTACCTACTAGATGTAGTAGCACAAACCTTACGCTACAGAAAAGAAACTAATTTAGTTCGAAATGATTACCTAGACATGATAGCTCAGTTAAAAGACAAATCTAAAGAGATTGAGTTTAATGATAAAGATGTAACAGCTCAAGCAGCCACATTCTTCGGTGATGGAATTGAAACGAGTGCTATTGTGATGTCTTATATTCTATT
Organism: Weissflogia rhopalogaster; assembly: GCA_019419845.2. Classification (NCBI taxonomy): domain Eukaryota; kingdom Metazoa; phylum Arthropoda; class Insecta; order Coleoptera; family Staphylinidae; genus Weissflogia; species Weissflogia rhopalogaster. Next base: position 10,130 of record WSZQ02133390.1, read on the forward strand.
CGAAGTTGCTACACACTCTGAAGTACAAGATCAATTAAGAGATGAAATCAAAACTGTAATTGAACGACATAACGGAAAAATTACCTACGAAGCATTAACGGAAATGAATTATTTGGATGCTGTGATGTCTGGTTTGGAAATAACTTCAACTATAATAATTTAATCTAATTAGGCTGATTTCAGAAACTCTTCGTTTGAACGTTCCTGTCATGGTAATCTTTAAAAGTTGCAGTAAATCGTATGAACTCCCACCGCCAATAGAAGGTGTTCCAGGAATAGTGGTAAACCCTGGTGATAATATCCTTATTCCAGTTGAAGGATTGCATAAAGATGAGGAATATTTTCCTGAAGTTGACAAATTTCAACCGAAACGTTTTCTGAAGGAAAATAAACAGAATTTACACAAGTACACGTATTTACCTTTTGGGGAAGGTCCTAGGCTTTGTCTTGGTATGTCTGAGCTATAATTTGAAAACATACATTCATGATGTGTTAATTTCAGGAATGCGATTTGGTGTTCTTCAAGTTAAAGCAGCCTTGGCGCATATTATTCTTAATTTTCATGTGAACATCAATAAGAAAATGCAGATTCCGTTGATATTGGAACCAAATTCTTTTTTGCGATCACCTATAGGTGGATTTTGGTTTGATTTTGATAAAATTAGATCTAAACCGTAAATCAAAGAAGTTGTTAATAAATATTTAATAATTTTAGGCTTAACTAAGAACAATCAAATATATTATAAGGATTATTTCCGGTTTTAAACGAGATATTAATTTACAATTCATTCTTATCTACTCACGAATGAGTTTGGTTAAAAATAAGCTAGTCACCACTGTTCTACAATATTATAAATGCATTACAATCGATTTGTTTACTAAAACTAACTAATAAATTGACAAAAATTGCCCTACCATGCAATGACCGTCATCAGTGAATAAAATCATAGTCTCTTATTGAATTTGTATTAATAAGTATGCATCCTTCGGTGATAATACATGTGTACCATGTTGTTATTAACATTACCCTTATATTAATATGATTAATATATTATATATTGGGAAAAGCATAATAATCCCACATTAAGATCCATCATCTTTGTTGGGAATATGTACAAATTTCTTCTGGCAAAAGTGATTTTTATTGAAAATGTTCTTAAAAGTTAAAAGTAAATACATAAAATACAATAAGAACCTTTAAAAATCACATACATTCATTATTTTAATAAGATATTATACATAATTCTTCGATTTTATGTGTTTGAGAACCTTCAATTCGTAGCTTCTTAGAGTTTTTGAATTTTGTTGTTTTTTTTTTATCTGACAACCTATTTTCATATTGACATTCACTCTTCATAGTTCTTTCCAGAAGTCCTGGATGATACTTATGCACATTTTCATTTCTGAAATTATCTAAAGCTAGTTAATCGTTCACTGATAATTAAACCATAATTGCATATGAATTACATATCCTTAAGGTATGCGGCCTTGGATTTTACGAGTGAACGCAGCATATTCTTAATTGCCATGTTAATGTCAACCACAAAAAACGCAATTTCCATTGAAATTAGCTTTCGTCAATGGTCCTATTGATGGATTTTATTTTTATTTTGAAAAAATAGTCACAACACAAAAAAATGTTACTGGAAATCTTACATTTAAGACATAATTTAATTAGAAATCGATAGAAATGCATATAATATTACTTATAATCTCCTTATACTTAATTTGTCCATGAACTAAATAACCTATTATTATGTTTACTAAATAAATTTACTAAACTAAATTTGTAGACATTTATTTAACCTTTTGCGATCTTTTTGATAATGATTCACTGATTATTATACAATTATTTTCTATATACTTAAATAATATACTAATATTATGATTAAATTATATATAATCATAGGCACGCATTGAGTTTCCATCATAATATAAATGTATTTAGAAACTCATAGTTTTGCAAAATGTTTGTGCTTAGCTTCTTAGTGACTTTATTATTATTGCTCATTTATTTAAACGTGAAAAAATGTCATTCTTATTGGAAAATACGAGGTATTCCTACATTAAAACCACGTTTTCTTCTTGGTAACATGTATGAATCTCTTCGCGGAAGAGAAAATGTTATTGAAAGTATCATCAAGAGTTACACGTAAGTTATTCCATTAAGTTACTCTTAAATTGCCAATTTTGATATTTTAGTCAGTTTAAACATTATAAATATGTTGGTTATTATAAGTGTTTGTCTCCGGCATTGATTGTAAATGATCCGGAGTTAATTGGAAAAGTTCTCGTGCAAGATTTTCATCATTTTGAGGATAATACGATTGAGGTTACCGAGGAAGCAGACATTTTAATGGCTAAAAATCTCTTTACATTAAAAGGTCATCAATGGAAAAGTATCAAACAGTTAATGACTCCCATGTTTACCAGTAGCAAGGTAAACAAAATAGGTAATAGTCGTCAGATAATTAACGTTTAGGATGTAATTATGTTGTAGATGAGACTGGTGTTCCCATTAATATCAGAGTCGTGCCAAAAACTTGTGAGATATATTCATAAACAGATTGATGAAGACGAAAAGTTTGCATTTGATGGCAAATATTTGACTCATCAGTATACAACCGAAAATGTGGCAAATTGTGTTTTTGGTATTGAAGCAAAAGCGTTCGAAGATGAGAAATCTGAATTTGTTAAAGTTGCGAGTATATTTGGAACGCCATCTTTTTTTCAATCGCTTCAGATTAATCTCATATTACTTATGCCTTTTCTGAATAAAGTTTTCTCTTTAAGGTAACTATGTTTAATTAAGATGTTTTGAGGTGTTAAGAATTTATAGCGGCTTGTATTACTCTATAAGTCGAGTAGTAGTTCATAGTGTCGACTTCAAATACTACAATCAAATTGCTGTTCAAATTACAAGTCGAACAATCATTCGCAGACACTTTGCAAACTTTAGTTTTTATTTATAAAATCATTGTGTTCTGCCACTTATTCTGATTTAGTCATGAGCCATGTCTAATCCTTGTTAGAATCATTAGGTTATTTCACCAGAATTTGGTAGCAATGAGGACGTCATGTTTGAAATTTTGCCACATCATCTATCAATAGATGATTACCCTGTTGTAACATGTAATATATACGACAGGAAAAACAATCAATTACCACTTGGTTCAAAGAACATTACTGTTTCAAGTACAAAGCACAACGACTTTATTCACGACAACTCACCAGAGGAGAAATAGGCTGAATCGGGCGCGAACCACGCTTTTATGGTGGCGCAGCGCCCTCTCCCCATTGCTACTGAGCGCATCCCCAACGTCTTAAGCCCATTGGCGCAACAAGCAACCCCTATATTAGGCAACCAACTCAACAATTTGACAGCAATCGAAACAAACATCGCGAGTTGTTAACTCAAGTTGTGAGTGAATCTCAATTAACCGTCCTTTGAAAATCTTTTTTGGTCAAACGGCATAAAAACTCATTTACAGAAATTATTTTAATATATCTTATTATTTTATTTAATATATTATTCCAATTTGAGATGGACAATTGAGATACTCCTCTTGTGCGTAACAGAATCAACTAGAAAAAATGCTATCGGAAACTTCGATTAATTTGCAAACAAAATAGCATACTGGAGAGTATAGTTATTTGTTTGTATAAAAATAACACTAGCTGCTCGTTTGCAAAGGAAAATATGAGAAATTCTGTGAGACATCAACCTTTTCAAAACAACCTTACAATCTATTTAGATACTGATAAATATTTTATACTTCCAAAAACATTTATTTTACAGGTTTTTCAGTAAATACGTTCAAAATTATCTCATAGATGTTGTAACGCAAACTTTACGATATCGAAAGGAGAACAATTTAATCCGGAATGATTTTCTGGATATGATTGGAGATTTAAAAATTAAATCTAAAGAATATTTGTTTAATGACAAGGATGTGACTGCCCAAGCAGCTTCGTTTTTCGGCGATGGAATTGAGACAAGTGCGATTGTAATGTCCTTTAATTTATTCCAAATTGCACAACACCCTGAAATACAAGATCAATTAAGAAATGAAATCAAAACTGTTATTCATCGACACCACAATGAAATATCCTACGAAGCTTTGAGGGACATGCATTTTATGGACTGTGTAATGAACGGTAATTATCTTATCCGTACTTAACCCACCAACGTACTTATAGAATAAATTTCTATAAATAAATAATTTCAGAAACAATGCGTCTGAATGTTCCTCTAATGGTAATGTTCAAATCCTGTACTAAAACCTACGAATTCCCACCACCAATTGAAGGTGTCCCAGGAATTAAGGTACATCCTGGTGATGCTATCCTAATTCCAGTTGAAGGACTACATAGGGATGAGAGATATTACATTAAACCGGAAAAATTCCAACCGGAACGGTTTGATAATAAGAATAGAGAAAGCTTGCATAACTATACGTATTTACCATTTGGTGAAGGTCCACGAATATGTGTTGGTAAGTATTACAATATTGATGTGGGTATTATTGAATAATATTGAATTTGTTTTAGGAATGCGTTTTGGAGTTTTGCAAATTAAAGCAGCTCTTGTACATATTATTTTGAATTTTCAAGTGAAGATCGACGAGAAGATGCAGGTACCTTTACAACTAGAACCGAATACTTTTTTAAGAATGCCTTTGGGTGGATTTTGGTTTAATTTTGAGAAAATTTAATTAACATGTGAATTTAATTAACAAAATGAAAAATAAAATATGTTTTATACACAAACTTAAAGACCAAATTAAGTCCTTAATTTTCTACACTAAATTTTCCGTATATTTGCCATTTTGTCCGTTGTTGACAGGTTACTGCATATGAAACATGGAGGAGGAGCACATGGTTTTCTTGAAAGCAAAGGGGTAAAAGCAAAAAAAAAGAGAATGTTCCTCCTTGAGTTTTATGAAATGTCATAGCACATCCTAATACTATAGGAAGATTTTTACTCATTACGAATATTGTTTTGTGGCGATTCTCGCCACACTTTCGCAAGCTTTAGATTTAGTTATTCCTTTTCTTTGACTACATTTCTACACCTCTCTTCCAACATGTGCTTCTCCAAAATGCTCACTAACGAAATGCCAATAGACTTAAATAAACTCTAATTAAATCAACACTCACACCCTACTTCAATCATCACCGACACAATATTAATTCCACAAATTTATTATTATTATCCCCTCAAGTTAAATTAAAAAAAGAAAAAGTTTAAATCTGTCTCGTTGTTCCGCCGACTAAAATCGGCTCGCATTTATCAGTTCACTCCCTAAAACCAGTGTGCGTCTAAAAATTTTACTTCTGAAATCATAACTTGTTCGAGGAAATGTTCGCTTTTTGCTAGAACATAATTTAATAATTTAAAAATCGTGACGACTTTTATAAATCTTCAAACTTAAATCAATGGATTGGATTAGGTTGTAAGGAACAAGAAACGGAGTAGAATCAAAAGACACATGCAGAAGAATTTTGGTAGAGGAACATACGCGACAAATTAAGCATTCTTCTAGCTCAGCGGTAATCATTCTTTGTTTCGTGAGGTTCCTTTTAAAATGTTCTAATGCGAATCTCACGTTTTATTGGACTAATATTATCTGACAATAAGACTTAAATTTACCTCTGTTTCTCTCGTGCTCACACGAAACCACTAGTAGTATTACACTAAGTAACTACACTAAGTGTTATAATATGTACATCAAGAAGGTTTAATTCAGAAATAAAAAAGATTACATACCATCCTAATATAATTTCATGACACACGAAATTACAATCAAGTTGTTTAAGTTAATGCGAGTTAATATTCTTGATTTTATCACTTAAACAGTACGTTACTGATTATAAAAATATTTATTGCCCTCATAAAATTTATTATCACTTAACTCTAATGTCTGTAACAAAATATATTTTATTTTATTTAATATTCTTTAGTTGGTTTATAATCGTTTTCCATATTTTAAATATCAATGTACTAAAATGCCCACCTGGGCAGCACAGTTGGTAGTGCTTCGACCTACCACGTACGCGGACGGTGTTCGAGCCCCGGGGTTGGCACCCCACTAGTGTGAATTTATTATTATAAATTCCTAGTGTGAATTTATTATAATAAATTGCACCAATGTTGTGCGCTCGATAGCAGAAAACTTAGTCCGCCGAGGTAAAGAAAGGTGAAGACCTCGAAGGTGCATCAGAGAAAGTACAATAGTATAAGTATGCATGCACAGATTGGAAACAGATGTGTAGGTTTGGAAGACTTGCAGAGTTGGAATTTGAGAGAATATGCAGTAGAAAAATAATGTAAGAAATACAAGAATTAACGCATGCTCAATTGTGGCTATGACCGCCACAGATCTAACCGATCAATCTGTTATTATTGCTGTTATTTAAAATTACTTAAATAAGTAGTCATAAATAAAACATGAAACTAGCGGCATTTTATATAAATACCTCGTCGTCTCTATCATTTTGTGTTTGACTTTATATGTTTGCTACACAAAAAGACCTACTGCCAAAATGTTGTTAATCACCTTGCTGTGTGTTCTCATTTTATCAATATACTTTTATGTAAAATATGTGCTTTCCTATTGGAAACGACGTAATATACCCACTTCAAAAACAACCTTTCTGGTTGGAAACATGTCCAACACACTTCTTGGACGAGAGAATTTTAGTCAAAGTGTCGTAAAATGTTACAAGTAAGTACAACCTTTTGCAATATACCAATCAATAATACTATAATGTTTTAGTAAGTTTAAAAATTATAAATATATTGGATTCTATAAATGCTTAACACCAGCTCTAATACTCAATGATCCAGAACTAATTGGACGGGTTATGGTCCAGGATTTTGAACATTTTGAAGATAATACTTTCGAAATCTCAGAGAAAGCTGATGTTTTAATGTCTAAAAATCTATTTGCTTTGAAAGGTCATCATTGGAGAAGTATTAGAAACTTGTTAACTCCTATGTTTGCAAGTGGAAAGGTGTTTTATTGAGAAACTAGCAGTAGTAAAAATTATTTTAAGTAATTATGTTTCTAGTTGAAATTAATGTATCCTTTAATGTTGGATTCTTGTAAGAAACTTGTTAATTATTTGGATAGAAGAGTGAAAGATGGACAAAATTGTGGTATGGATGGAAAATACTTGGCACATCAATTTACCACGGAAAATGTTGCTAACTGTGCATTTGGAGTTGAAGCAAAGGCCTTTGAAAATGAACAATCAGAATTCGTTGAAGTTGCTCGAGTTTTTGGGAAGCCTTCATCGATTCAAATGTTGAAGATTAATATCATCTTTCTGATACCTATTTTGAACAAAATTATAGCATTCAGGTAATAATTAATTAGTATATAGTTGTATATAATATAATATAAGGGATATACTGTTTGATTACCTTTTTTGATTTAAAAATTTACTTTATAAAGTTGTTAATAAATGGCAGGGCTGATTCTCGAATTAAGTAGCAAAAATATCCAAATTAAACCAAAGGATCGATTCCGAAACATCGGTGCCAAAGAATGAATACCAATGCATTGATACTTATCGATAATGAAGGTATAAGCAGTATGTATTAGTCGTGTGTTAATGTTGCGCAGGGATGATCAAGATGACCCATACTTATCGATACCTAAAATATCGATAAATATCGTGTGGAAGTAGTCATACTGATATATGTTTGACATATAGGCATTCAAAATATCATAATTAAGAATATAGATACCAAATTGGACATCGAAGCATCGTTACTAAAATATCTATACCAAATGTTCAATACCAAAGTATCGACACCGGTGGAGTGCATGCTATAATGATTACGCACTAGCGTGGTAACGCAGAGGGTCCGCGTTCAATTCCCGGTATCGGTATATATAAGATCTCGCACTCCACACTTTCCCAAGTCCTGGAATAAGGAGGAGGGTTTGGGCGATGGGCTTGCAACTCATTCCCGCAAACACAAACATATGCTAATCCACGTACGGTGAGACCCGATCAGGCGGGGTGAAAGCTAACCTGTTCGGAAGGCGTCAAAAACGCGATTTAACCAGAAAAACAGAAACCGAAATGTTGATACATATCGACATTGAAGGTACCAAAAGTATTAGTAAGTCATCGGTTAATATTTCCACAGAGTTATTAGTGCGTCCAAGGCGACCAATGCCAATCGATACACAAATTATCAATAAGAATCGAAACTTATGCTTTTTTGATATACTTTGCTACTAAAGTGTCGACACTTCTTCAAATTATGTAAGCATAGGTCTAATAAAAGTAGAATAGCACAATCAAAGCGTTTCGTGAATGAATACCTGAATTATCGATAAGTATCGAACAAAAATATAGAATTAATAAAGAAATAAATCGGTATTTCTCATTTTAGCTGTATACTAATTCTAAATTTGAGTAAAATTTTAAAAAAGTTTGTCTAATGAGAAAATCTTATTCTAAAACAAACATTTTTAGTGCTTTTGCCAAACATGTTCAAGAATACATCATAAATGTTATTACCAAAACTCTGCACTACCGAAAAGAGAACAATATCATCCGTAATGATTTCCTGGATATGTTCAGCCAGTTAAAAGAAACTTCTAAAGTCTACAAGTTTAAGGATAAAGACGTAGCTGCTCAAGCAGCATCATTTGTCGGTGATGGCATCGAAACAAGCTCAATTGTACTCTCCTATAGTATGTTCGAAGTTGCATCACATCCGGAGGTCCAAGATAAATTAAGAACAGAGATTAAAAGTATTATTCAGCATCACAATAACCAAATTAATTATGATGCGTTAATGGAAATGACATATTTAGATTGCATTATTAAGGGTAGCTTAACAAATATTTATTTAAATTATTAATAATCAAAATATTTCAGAGACAATGCGTTTGAACACTACTTTAATGATACTATTCAAAACTTGTACCAAAACTTACCAATTTCCACCTCCAATAGAAGGAGTGCGAGGTGTTCAGGTAAATCCTGGTGATAGTCTCTTAATTCCTCTTGATGGCATACATAACGACGAGAGATTTTATGATGAACCTGAGAAATTCCAACCGGAACGTTTCGATGACAAAAATAAGGATAAATTACACAAATATACATATTTTCCTTTTGGTCAAGGTCCAAGGATTTGTATTGGTAGGAGACAAATATATTAAACATGTCTTTATTTGTATAACTAAGTTATTCCCTTTGTTTCAGGCCTAGGTTTCGGTAATCTACAAATTAAAGCAGCTCTTGCCCATATTATCCTCAATTTTCGAATCAAAGTTAATAAGAAAATGCAAATACCTTTAAAAGTTGAGGCAAAGACGTTTCTACGTATGCCTATTGGTGGTTTTTGGTTTGATTTTGAGAAGATTTAGATATAAAAATTAATTATGTAAACCGATTATGGGTATTGGGTGTATGCATTAATAAAATGTACTACTTAGCAATGAATTCCCTTTTTTAATTAAGTGGAAATGACTTTGCAAATATATTCATGTTGCTTTTGTTGTATTTTTCTTGTGAATTTTAGTATTTTATGATATTTTTCTTGAAATCCAACTGTTCAGCGCTGTGATGCGCTGACTTCTGGTCGCCATTAATATTTGAACGATAACGAGCCGGGTAGCAACTGCGCAAGGCTACTTAGCGTCTCTTTTTGGCCTCGCCGGACCACCTTGTCGTAGTGAGCCTATCGGATGGCTATTAATTTAGAGCTCGTGGCTAGAAGCGCGATTGCATAAAAACATCGTTTTTAGAAGACGCGATAAGCGCGAACACCAACTGAGGCTGTTTCCAAAAGTTTTATCTTAACTTAACTAAAAAATCATTAAATCGTTTTTCTCCAAGAACCTGGAACGTAATTTTCTGACCCGAATATTGGCAGCCTTTTCCAAATCTATTTCTATCAATCTTATTCTCTTTTACCTCATTTTTTCTTCTTGTTGTTTATATTATCAGCTTCTGTGTGTGTATCTTTCTTATTGTATCATTTTTATTGCGAAGAAATCAGTAAAACGAAATGTCCAGCTACCAAGAGTAGACACACAGCCGTGAATACGAAATGTTGGGATGGGGAGTTACACTCATACCCACCATGCCGCTACGTGTCTCTGACTATGCTAAGAATTGTGTGACTGATGATAGTTTTTTTTAAATATGTAGCGATTTATTCGCAATATAAATATTTTTCATGTTGTAAATAATTTCGATAATTTTAAATATCTTCTAGGTCTCTTATTTTCATACTTTCCATACTTTTCTTCTTCTTGTTCTATCTACTTAGCCTTCGTAGAAAACCCAACTTTGTCACAGCTTTTGCTTTAATTCCTATTCACTCTTACTTACTCTTACCTACTCTACTCTCTCTTACCTATCGCTATCGGAGGGAACTTGCTCAGCCATTTCACCACCACACTTATGCTTCCCTACTTTTCTGTATTTCGCATAGCTGGCTTGAGGGCTGGATGAATTTCGATTCATTCTGTCTTATAGTAATCTGTGTTCTGTCTCCAGCTCCGAATAAGTTCATATCCATTTTCTCTACCGATATCTCTCGCATGTAAACGTGACTTAACTTGTGTAACGTGTACTGTGACTCTGTTTTGAACCACATAACTTTCATTTGTGAATAAAAAACTTGTAATTTCGAATACGTGTGTAAAATTGTGAGCATCATCGAACCCACGTACGGCAACCCCACAAATATATTCGTATATCTCCTTTTCCTTTTGGCACTATTTTTATTGTTTTTGATCGGCTGATCATACTTTATTACTTCAGTTGTATGTCGCTGCAATGACCTTAAAAACCTATTAAATTAAAATGCGACATTTTTATGATAAAAGCACACTTACTTCTGCAAATAAAAAAAACAACATTCAGCATTATATAACAACCACTCCGCAAAATGCCATTTCAATTCGCCCAGAATAATCCAACACAAATCATCACAAAATGTTTTGGCTTACCTTGCTACTTCTACTCTTATTATCTTTCTATTTCTACATAAAATATTGTCATTCCTATTGGGAACGACGAAATATACCTACATTAAAACCAACCTTCCTTGTTGGAAACTTATACGACACTATTCTTGGACGAGAAAATTTTAGCCAAAGTGTCGCAAAATGCTACAAGTAAGTACTCTTACTCCCGTTCTACACTTAATCTAATATTCAATGTTTTTAGAACATTTAAAAAGTATAAGTATGTTGGTTACTACAAATGCTTATCTCCTGCTTTAATTATAATTGATCCTCAATTAATAGGACGAGTATTAGACCAGGACTTTAATTATTTCCAGAACAATTCCCTAGAAATCACTGAAAAAGATGATATATTAATGGCTAAAAGTTTGTTTACTTTGAAAAGTCATCAATGGAAAAGTATTAAAGCATTGATGAATCCAATGTTTAGTCATGGAAAAGTAAACTATAGCAATTCAATTTGAAGTTCAAATTATTCTAACTTTAATTCTAGTTGAAGCTCGTGTATCCATTAATAACACGATCCTGCGAAAAACTGGTTAAGTACCTTTATAAGCGTATAGAAAATGAAGAAAATATTGGAATCGATGGAAAACATTTAACTTTTCAGTATACAACTGAAAATGTTGCTAGTTGTACGTTTGGTATCGATGCAAACGCTTTTGAAAGTGAAACTTCGGAATTTGTTGAAGTTGGAGGAGTTTTTGGAACACCTTCAATGATTCAGACATTAAAAATTAATATCATGTTTATGATACCTTCTCTGACTAAATTTATCTCTTTAAGGTTTGCCACTTAAATAGTTTTAGGTACAAATTAGAAATGTAAGGTTTTTCTAGCTTTTTCTCCAAACATGCACAAAATTACCTTATCAATCTTGTAAATGATACTTTACGTCGTCGACAAGAGGAAAACATAGTCCGAAATGATTTTTTGGATATGTTTGGCGAATTGAAGGAAACTTCTAAAGCTTATAAATTCGATGATAACGATATAGCAGCTCAAGCAGCATCGTTTTTCAGTGACGGGATTGAAACAAGTTCAATTGCAATGTCTTATACTTTATTCCAAATTGCTGTTAATCCTCTAGTACAAGATCATTTAAGAAAAGAAATCAAAACTGTGATTCAACAACACAACGGAGAAATTACCTATGAAGCATTAATGGAAATGAATTATCTGGATTGTGTTATCAAAGGTGATAACTTTGTAAAAAGATCTTCTAGAAAGAATATTACAAAAATTAAAATTTTCAGAAACAATGCGTCTGAATGTTCCACTCATGGTAATGTTCAAATGTTGTACTAAAACCTATGAGTTCCCAGCACCAATTGAAGGTGTCCCAGGAATTAAGGTACATCCTGGTGATGCTATCCTGATTCCTGTAGATGCTATTCATAGTGATGAGAGACATTATCCTGAACCGGAAAAATTCAAACCGGAACGGTTTGATACTAATAACCGAGAAAATATGTATAACTATACTTATTTACCTTTTGGTGAAGGTCCGAGAATTTGTGTTGGTAAGCCATAAAATTACAAATGCGATTTGTATTTGATGGATTGTCGTTTTAGGTTTACGTTTTGGTATTTTGCAAATTAAAACAGCAATTGTCTATATTTTAATGAATTTTCAAGTGAATGTTGGTAAGCAGATGGAGGTACCCTTAAAAATGGAGCCTTCTACGTTTCTACGGTCACCTAAAGGAGGATTTTGGTTCGATTATGAAAAAATAGAATTACTATTAACCAAGTAGTGTGAAGATAGTATGGTGTTTGAATAATATGCATTTGTGTACAACATAATGCATTTAGATTATATTTTAAAGCAGTTTATATACTGTATAAGCATGGTTGTATTCTATATTGGGATAAATGGTACTTAGGAAAAATTGAAAGCTCGTAACCGGCGTCGGCGACTCACGCCCACAATCAATCCTCCCCGGGGTTCCACCACTCAATTACAGCATCTTCCTCCAGAGGGAAGATTCCTACGCTCACAAACATTGCATTCAGGTACACCCCATTGCCTTATCGCACTTTAATTCTCTCAGAGCTATCTCCCTCGAGTGGTGTGACAAGCGTCTACCCTTGTCTTTATTATCCTAACGACCCTGAGTTTACATAGCAGACTGAACATGAGGAGTGGCACCATACGAATTAAATACGAAATATGTTTAACCAAATATTCAAAGCACAAACTACCCATAGTCTAAAATGAAGATATACCAAAAATATACAAATAAAAATTGCCTTATCGTTTGCCTAATGATCGATATTTTCCATCATCATTGTTTCGCAGCACTCCTTCTGAACTTTAGTTGACAAACCTGCGTGCTGAAGTGCTAAATATAAGACCTGTTGTCCTCTCGCTTGGCAGTTTCCCGACCAGTCATATCCCCGCAACCATTTTTAGATATGAAGTATATGGAATTCGAAGGTATTTCGGTATCTACAAATAGTTCTCCTTATCTTGCCCCTTAGGGGGGATCCAGGTGATTCTAGGGCTATAGGCGAGCCTCCGCCATAAAGAACGGGCAATGTATCAGAGGGTGCACCCATTATTGAAAAGGCATTCCCTTCTCGTGACACTTGGAACATCCTTCTATTTCTAAAAGTAACTATCGAGTTATGTTGGTACCGACTCGCAGCGAAAAACATTTGCCGACTCCTGACAATACACTATGTTAATTACCAGTCAACCCAAAAACAAAATTCACTAGTTTGTCTTGCTTACCACTTTGGTACCACTTTTTATAATTTTGGTACCTTTTGCTACAATTCGCCTAAATTTTAGTCTATCTATTGAATCATAGAGGTCACTACACTGCTTACACGCTCTTTGAAAGAAAATAACACAGAATAGAGGAATATAGTATGTATATATGTTTTGATATCATACTAATTATGAACAGATGAATTACAATACATTTCATAGTCTTAACTAGAATTTATTAAAATTTAAACGTTAAAATATTGACAAAATTGTCAGATACGACGCCGACGCGTCCTAACCTAAAAACCTAGCCTTCAAATAGTCGCATAATTGTTGTGTTTATTTCGGTGAAATCTTAAATTAAACTCAACACATTCGTTAAAAATAACTATCGAACGTGAATCCCAGCAGTATCCAGAGTGCCTCACGTGCTTGGAATAACCTGCAATTGTCCACAACTTGTCTTAATCTCGAAGAGCATCTTCAAGCCGCCTAATCATGAAGGAACGCTCGGCGTTAGGCATATTTCTCCTCATAAGAATAATCTCCGTTTTTCTGGTGAGCACTTGGTTTGTACCCGACGAATTTTGGCAGAGTTTGGAAGTCGCCCACAAGTTTGTCTACGGCTACGGCCATTTAACATGGGAATGGAGTAAAGGAATAAGGAGCTACATTCATCCTGGAATTATTGCTATTGTATACAAAGTTTTACAACTTTTGGGTTTGGATTATCCTGATGCTTTGGTAAGCCGTTATTTTGTTGTTTTGGAATGGACTATAAGTGGTATTTGTTTATTGTGAGACAGATTTTGTTGCCAAGATTCCTACAAGCATTACTGAGTGCTTATTCCGACTTTTGCTTTTGGAAATGGTGTGGTAAAAGCAAGTGGTCGATTTTCTGTATAAGTATATCGTGGTTCTGGTTCTACACTGCATCTAGGACATTGTTAAACACCTTAGAAACTTGTTTGACAACGATTGCTTTATCTAAGTTTCCTTTTCAGAAATATACAAGTAAGTTTTCAACCAAAATTTAGATTTCCTTTGAATAGACGTAAAAATATGTTTCAGGACATGAAAAGCAAGATTTCGACTCTGCCTTCCTTTGGCTTATTGGTCTAGCTGTCGCAATACGACCAACTGCAGCTATTTTATGGTTGCCCCTATGTGCATATCAATTATTTACATCTAGAATGCCCATCAGCAGAGTACTTCTAAATTTATATCTTCCAATTGCGTAAGTAAACTTTCATTTACCCTGGAAGTTAAAATGTAAAAAACTGGAATATTACAGTCTCATTATTATATTGGGAACAACAGCGTTTGACAGTGTAATGCACGGTAGTTTTGTTATCACATGGTGGGAATTCTTAGCATCGAATGTATTAGATGGTGTGGGTGAATTCTACGGCAGTCACCCATGGCATTGGTACCTCTCACAGGGCCTTGTCGTCGTCCTAGGCGTGCAAGTGTTCCCTTTTTTGATTGCCACCGTTCGTGTTTTGCAACATCGTCATGTGTTTATCGATGAACTTGCTTTACTTGCCAGTTTTACGTTTACCATCTTCGTTTATAGGTAAGTCTTTTGGTTTTCTTAAAATTGACAAAAATTTACAAAAGATTATTTACAGCTTTTTGGGGCATAAGGAATTTAGGTTTTTGTTGCCTGTGTTGCCGATTGCACTACATATTTCAGCGGATTTCCTGACGAATTGGAGTCGAAAAGCATCAGAGTAAGTATATATGTTTTATTATTAAATTTCGTCTCATAGTTCCGCGATTTACAATTAGAAAATTGTTATTACTGTTGAAATATTAATTTATATGAGCGGCTGCCAAACATTTTCAATTTTCGTAAATTCGAGGCAGTACATGTGCCTTTAATTGCCGCAAATACTTGGTAGTAGGCATGTTTAGTCTTGAGCCAAGGGAACACTCTATGAATATTCGCGCCTCCCCTAAGACTAGTCCATTCGCCCCAGTTTGTGCAGATCAACATTTTTTGCATTTCCTACGAGAGATCCCTTTAAATATAGTCCTCTTTCTTTTTTCTTTATATTTGTTGTTGTAGCAACTCCCCCCGACAAACTTTTCTTTCTGTTCAGATAAAGTAAAAACAAAAGAACTAGGTATAAGAATTATAAATGCATGTTTATTAAACAAACAATAAACAACAATAACAAACAAATATACAACAATAATAATTTCTCTTTCAGAATGAAAGTATGGATAGTCGCTGTATTCCTCCTCGTGGGCAACCTCCTCCCAGCGACATATTTCAGCGTTATGCACCAAAAAGGCAACCTAGACGTAATGGCACCACTTAGAAACATCGCCTTAGCTGACCCGGAAAACACTAACATTCTCTTCTTAATGCCGTGTCATTCAACGCCTTTCTACAGCCATCTTCATCAGAATGTAACCGCACGTTTCCTCACCTGCAATCCAAACCTCTCAAAGGTTGAAAACTACGTCGACGAAGCGGACTATTTCTACAAGAACCCTAACGCGTGGATTCGCAACAACTATCCACCAAATAAACCTCTTCCAAGTCATATTGTCTCTTTCGACAGCTTGGTACCGCATTTATCCGACATTCTCAGCAGTTACAAACCGATTTATCGAATCTATAACGCTGAATTTGTTTCGGATACACGCGTTGGCAGGTTTGTTATCATTCATGAATTGATACAAACAAATACAGCGAAAGACAAATCCAAATATGAAGGATAAACTTCTTATGAGAGCTAAAAATTGATATTGTCAATTATCAATTTTCGTTTTGACTGAAAACCAGTGCAATATCAAAAAAGACAAATCTATCTGATGAACTATTTTATTTTTGTTTGTTTCATATTTTAATCAAATGTTTGATAATATTCTGTTAATTTAAGTAGTATTAATGTGACAATATCAATTTTTAGTGTTTTATTTCCACATTTTATTAACGAACGAGAGTACAAACAAGCAAAGCTCAACTATACCTTAAAGTGTTCAAAATTACTAAAAATAACTAATTAGTATTACTTTATTGTTTTTACCAAGAAGTATTTGAATCTTTGAGAGAAAGAAAAACTTGTTTTATTGTTTGTATTTTTGATCTCTAGCGTTTTTATTAATGTTTTTATTTTCAAGTTTTTAATGCTGTCTATTTTGTAGTTTTTTTATTGTTTCGAAAACAATTGCTTTTGTTTTAATATTACATGGATATGGTATTTGAATTTAGGATTGTAGATTTTTGGAATAATAAAGCCTAAACTTTTGTGTTTTTTCTTATCAAATTGAAATAAAACACTTATATCTGTTTTAACATTAAATGGATATGGTATTTGTATTTAGGCAGTAAATATAACTCCATAAATACGTGAAGTTGACGGAGTCCATCTGATGTCCCATGAACGAATCTTTGCTTTTACGCATGCATGGGTTTACTGTCATTATTTTGACAGTGTGCTGTTATACCATGCGCCCATCCGCTCTATTCGTATTAACTTTTTTAACTATCAGAATTTGGCCTATTGGTTAATGTTTGTCATGACTTCATTTTCTTTTTATATTTCAAGTTTTTAAATCTTGTTTATAGCTTTGTGGTCAACTTGGTAGCAATTAGTTTTGAATTTAATTATGTGGTATTGTGTTTATCACGTTTCCAGATTTTGGAATATTGTGTGAATTTAAAATAATTCATAGTCGGTTTGAAGGCACGATTTCTAGTTCTCCATTTTTCGAATTTATGTCTTCTGTTATTCTAAAATACAATCACGTGTTTCTTTCTAATTACGTACGTATTGATTTATGAATATGTACATATACATCTGTAAACCTCCAAAGGTGACCCAATATGGACGGGTCCTTCTAGGCGCAGTGACCTACTACTATAAATACCATCACTACCCTAAAAGTTCTAAAATTTTAATTCGCCAAGAAATAAAAATTTCAATAATAATGTTAAGAAATTTCCAAAAAATAGAAGATATTATTCCTTCGGCCTGGGTGTGAACAACCTCGAATTTACCACGAATATCATTGCCTATCACACTCGAAAAATATCACGCTCTTCGAAAAACTAGTCGTTTGTAATCTCGATTTGAAAACCGGACGATGAGCAGAGCACGAATGTGCGTTTACGCTTCGCAAGGTCAGCGCATTTATATTACTGCTGGCTACACTGCGAGGAGGATACCACAGGTAATTTACCTGCGGCGATTGGACGAGTCCGGTTTTCTTGCTCGCGGACAGACGATTCGGAATCGGCGGAATAATCAGTGACGCGGCGTGCACGAGTCATCATCGACGACAAACAATACAAGACGGCGACGCAGTTTGAAAAACGAGCCAGTACTTAACTGCAATAGTGGCCGAAGAGACGAAGAATTAGTTTCAAGATGATTATATGGACTTACTTTGTGAAGTTATTATTTGTGGTAACTGGGACTTGTGCGGTACCCACAGGCAATTTGTATGATTTTGGTGAGAGCAATCGGGCGTTTGCTGCGGCTGTTTACAAGGTATGTCATCAAAGATACGTCGTAATTTAATTCCTATGGTTTAAGTGATGAATTTATGCATTTTAATGCTAATTGATTAGTTTGTTTATTAAATTAGAGAATTTCAATGTTTCACGACGCCATTTTGGTACTTTTGTGTACCCACCATATTGCAGTTTTTACCTAGAATAAGGTCAAAATAAGATAAATCCAAAATAATATAAGTCAAAATAACTCATTTGTCAATTAATTTGCTCTTCCAAAATTGCCCAGAAGTTGGGGCAGATAAAAGTTCAACATGGATCGAAAGAATATTCAATTATAATGATGAAATTGACATAGATAAATGAAAATCAAATAGAAATAAACATTATTCAGTTAACATAAACTATATATTCTAACATTTTTACTTGTAAATTCGATCTGAGCAAACCTCCAATTCCGTTAAGGAATATTATTATAACATCTTTGAATAATTAATCGTTTTTTGCGGTTGTTCACAACGTAGGTCATCAAGGATAGATACTTTGTTGTTTTGCGGTTTACCTGGGCAATTATACTTTTAGATACATAAAACTTTGTATTTTAATTGATAGATTGAGCGAAATTTAATTGATAGATTTTTGCGTCCCCCTTGAGACTATGTTGAATGAATTTATAAATTATGCTAAAACCTATCCAACATTCGATCAAACTTACTCCATAGATTGGAATCAAATAGAAATTGCTTTTTTTATTATTGCCATTCGAAATTTACACTAAAATTGGAATAGATAAATCAACCGGTTTAACATGGATCGGAAGTATACATGAAATCCGTTTGGAGGTCAGTTATTTTTAGGTTAAATGAAAGTTTTTTTCTTCACCTAAAACATATAGGTTATCTTTGCAAAAATTAGGTTACCTTCAAATTTTCACAAATTACTTTGTAAATTAAACATATCACTCAATGTATCTATTAGATATACACATAAGGCTATTTTTTTAAATAAATTAAACATCTTTATTTTATTTAACCCAAAATATTGAATTATAAGAAGATACAAATATTTAAGACTTTTTTCGGCAATATATTAATAAAAGGGAAGAGCTATAATTGAAATTGATGCAACCAGAAATCACATCTTAAAATCCTCCTTCTCTAGTAAATAAATGATCTTGGATTCTTCGAATAATATTCGAAATCAAATGGGTAGAGGCCATTAAATTCTTGCTCCCTCCTAATTTCGCAAACTGTATCCCTGACAAGGACCTCCATCGGTGCGAAGAAGATCCTAAAGTTAATGTCGTTGTAATCAAGTTTGTCAATGAGGAAATTTGGCATTTTATCTGATATCACCCAGACGTTCTTCTCTCGATCGATTTTTATATCTGCCGGGAAGCTAAGGGCTAAATCATCTCGATCAACCATAGCTAGATTCTCTGGAGCGTAAGGTTTGTCTGAATTCCAACAACCTATTCCGTTGCGATCGATCAGATTGAAGAACTGGATACCGTTGTCATCCATCACGCGAGACGTAGTATGAGCAAGTGCTCCTCGTTCCTTTAAAGGTTTGAAGTCGTGGTAACTAGTCTCGACCTTCGTGGAGTCGCGTAGGATTTTCGTGGAGACTTGGAACTCGCGATGGCTGGCAAGAGGAGAGAAGTGCATTGTGCGGAAACCGTCTTGTTGACGAGCAGTGAGAGACATTCCGAAGATGCCTTCCTCGCCCCACTGGAAGTTGAGGCCTCCGATGTTGAAGTCCCCACGCAGAGGGTCGGGCATGAAGAAGCTGTGGGTGAAGCGCCAGGATTTGTTCTGCTCCCAGCTGTAGGCAATTAAACCGTAACCGAGCTCGTCGCTCATGTAGGCGAAGGTGTCTTCGCAGGATTTGCCTATGTCGATGGCGATGTTTGCGATGAATGTATTGGCGTTTGTGTCTTCTTTTCTTAATTCATATCTGAAATATTTTGATTTTCGTGTTTTGGATGTAGTCATTCTTATTATAAAAGAAATTTTGATTTAAGTTAACCCTTAAAAGAGAATGAGGTTAAACTTTAACCTGATCAAACCTCAAACAAAAGTTATGCAATCCCTTCAATCAGAGTCATAGTTCTGAACAGATATCAGTCAATCAAATTATACTTTTGGAGTTAGAAGCAATCCTATTAGGTACAATGATTTAGCAAGTGACCGTAAAATACCTCTGAGAAGAAGAATACCCTGAACTACGGGGTTAATATTCACAAGAGTTGTAAAGAATTTTCTTCAATGATTGTAATGTGTGATTCTTACCGTCGAATCCTAGTATCCGTACGAAGATCAAATACATTCAGAGCATATGGACATGGGTTAGTCGTGGTGTTACCGATACCAAATGTACCGGTATCCAGCACCCAGAGACGATCACATTCATCCGCTTTGAGGCGATAAGCTGTAGTAAATCCACTCTCACAGTTTGCAATTTCATTTGCCTCCCAACTGGGATAAGGAATCAAAGGAGGAGACGCTGGCACACCTTCGTAAAGCGGGATATAGTTGAGAGTTGCTGGAATGCCTGAAAATAAACGAAAAGAATAGTTTCAACAAAATGAAATAGGGCAGTTACACTAAAGCAAGCAGGAATAATGGAACTAAAAATAGTCGTGGCGCATTGTAAGGTCAGATGTAGTTGCGAAAAGGTCCTGGGTTTAAATCCCGGAATCGGTAATTGTAAGTTCTCGCACTCCACACTTTTCCAAGTCCTGAATAAGGAGTAAGATTTGACGATGAGTTGCAACCTTTGAAAAATTTACAAGTACATACGAGGGAAGTTTGAAAATTGCGTGCAAAATTTAAACCTACAGGAAAATTCGGAAATCCGGACCTTCAAGGGTCCGGCAAGTATGTCGTACTAACCAGATGACACACAAAATGAATTATTTCTTAAGCATGTTGATATGTACTTAATATACGAATACATATACTGTGTTTGCAAAAGTTAAATTTTCCTGTTTAGGTAATAAAACAATCATAAACACGGACTTATCAAACCAACTTAACAAAACGTGTTACAAGACCGGATTAGCCTAAAGTTCCTATAAGACTTCTGATCCTTTCATGATGAAAAACAGCAACGAAAGCTAGAAGACATACTACTTCAAAGAATTAATTAACTCCTTCATCAACCGAATGTAATTTACTTCATACGTGGACAAAACATAACCACAAATCATGACTACATAAAAATGACATCACATACCATACTAGCATATTCCATTAAATACAGGAATATAAAATGCCCAATTAGAATAATATTTCATAGAAATAAAGAATAAATTGACATGAACCGGACTTGCTTTGCTTCATAAATGTGCAATTTACCGATGTACCATCAATCCACTTGTCTACAACAAATACGATAAACTACATTTGTTAATACCCTCAATACATAATCATACATCATTAACAAGCGTTAAATAAAACAAACTGAAATAATACCAGCAATAAAGATAGCAAACGTGAATTATGCGATTAATTAGCGTAAATGCGAAAATTTCGAGCAAGATTTCACCTTTCGAAACGGAATCGTATGCAAACATTCCTGTTAGGACATTCGTACATGTTATCCTATCACGCAATGTTTACGTGTGTTTATTACACACATACTTTACATCATAAATTTTAAGTAGAAACCCCATTATCAGTTGGTAAACAAACCTATAACCTAATTGCATATTTAAATCCGATTTCGGAAGCACTTTCAGTTAGCTAGATACATAGATTTAGTCTTAATTCGCGAATTCGTACATAATTAACTGTTAACCTGGTATAGTTTACAAACATTTTCAGACCTAAGTGCAGTAAGTCTTGTTTATTTGACTTAGAACTATTACATCAATAAATCAACTTCTTATGGTGGTGTTTCATGTGGACAACTTTTACTTTTGATTTTTATGAGTAGATTTATGCACATTTAAATGCTGCAATTACTTTCGCGATTATTAGCTTGTTGTTTGCATTGATGGCATTACTACCTTGTAAGTCATCTGCTTTTTCCTGTCGGTATTTATGTGACTACTTTGAGACAAGTTTGAGGCGTTTCTGCAAGGAAAGAAAGTCAAATAGTTGGAAAAGTGACAGTATGAGTTTTTTTTATAATGATTATAAGTTTTAATCAATCAATTACGTTGATTTAATACTGAAAGTTTGGAAACAATTTTTTATGGACTTCATTAATCAGCATACCAGGAAATGTTATCTTCAAATATTTGGAATACTCTTAATTTTGTTTTACGCAGCTCTAACTATTTTAATCTTTTTAATTTGGAGAATACCGGCAATATTCGGGAGAAAATAACCTTAAACATTCAGTAATGACAAACAACTTCAAATTCATTAACTTTAGTACTGTTTTTCAATGCTCTGTAATCGAATCACAACTGGGTACACATTTCTAATATATCGTTTTCTCGGGTAAAACAACCTGGTAAAACCATTTAACATCAAACATATACTTAACGTTAAATTAGCAATTGTTTATTGGTTGAGAAAACAATGTAATCCAATCTCAAATGCTTAATACCTTCTTCTTTTCTTTCTACATGTGTTTATAATTTTCTCCTGATCTGCTTACTGGCTTCTTACCATGAAGCCAGTAAGCAGATCACGGTGGTACATAGACATTCTCACGAGTGCATTGGAAAATAAAACATGGGTGTAGCGCTATAATGTTGCCTGTAATTAAAATCATGTTATTCACTATATGAATGTCTTCCGTGAATTAATAAAAACTGCCATAATTAGAATAAATCATCCTGAAACACAGTAAGAGCAATTTTATCCATAAAAAAGGTTATACCGACATAATTTGCATAACCACGATTTTTTAATCTTCATTTTTTTATTCGAAACTCTATAAACTAATTGCATTACTTTAACTGTTCCATTTTTGCATTTTGCAACGACATAAATATATGATTTGGATATTTATAAAGTAATGATTTAACCTCAAAAA
This sequence comes from Weissflogia rhopalogaster, assembly GCA_019419845.2. Taxonomy (NCBI): domain Eukaryota; kingdom Metazoa; phylum Arthropoda; class Insecta; order Coleoptera; family Staphylinidae; genus Weissflogia; species Weissflogia rhopalogaster. The sequence continues at coordinate 33,318 of WSZQ02133390.1, forward strand.
TATTCACTTGGTCCATACGCTCAAAAACCTATAACTTTTCTGGAATTTAACTGAATAGTAACAAACGTAAAATAACTTTGTCAACATCCGCGTATTTGTATAAAGTTGCGCATCAACGGAAATGCATTGCCGCATTAAGAAAACCCGTTCAATTGCGACAATTGACAGGATAAATATTCATTGCATTTCTATAATCGTAGATTGCATTACATATCCACTTTTGGCAAGTGGTTCATGAAAGTAGATTAAAAATAACGATCTATTGTTCCCACTAAAAGTAAAAGGAAAAACGTTTTCAATTAAACTATTCCTTAAGGCTTGTTAAATTACCTAAAAATGATAATAATTAGTTACCATTTGCTATATACAAATTGTTGTAAACGAAAACTCAAGTATACCCAAACTGACTAATTATTACAAATATTGCGGCTATTAGTGACAAATTACTTCAATTTCGATTAGCCAATACGTGTCATTGTAGGAAGTGGTGAAAACATGTTGTGATAAATTCCTCATTAAACTTCCAAATATGACCAGCAGGCACGTGGAAACTAATTCAAATGTACATAAAAGACGTTTTTTCTGGAGCAACGTATGTTGCAACAAACATAACCTCAAATGTGAACTAGACACGCACGTAAAACAACTAAAAAATCTACGTTTCAATTAAAAAAAAACTTTGCAACATGTAAAATTTTATATAAATCTTGATTCAATCAAATCACGATAAATTTCAAATAAAATAATTAATTTGCTACGCGATCTAAAATGAAATATGTGAATAAATTTACATTGCTTACGATTAGTGACTTGTAATCGAGGCATTTCATTTGAGTAGGAGCTTTTATCATTTTATACTGCATCAATTAAAGTGAATTTCGATTAATTGCAATATTTCATTAGCGTAGTGAATCTAATGATTGATTTGCGTGATGACCCTGTAAGTGCAAATCCATAAATGGGGCTGTAAATCGCTAATTATAATGGTAAGATTGCGCTAATCAGCACCAACGTCTCGGTGATATGCACATGTTTATGCGTTACGCATCTCTGAACCGTTGTTTGTAAATAAATTAGCATGGTATCAATGCCTTTTTTTCGAGTCACAGATTGTAAATTATACAACATTTAAATATATGCTAGTTAATTGGAATTATTAGCACGCACGGTTATGATTATCGCGATTTTATTCACTGTTGATTCCGGTTATTCAGTTTTTAATTGAAGGTGAAATGAAAACAGTTATTTTTTAATTATAGAATTATTGATTTAATCCTATAATATGATTATTGGATTATAATTATAGTATAATTAATATGATTATTGTTTAATCTCTTGGAAAATGTCTATTTAATCTTTTAAATCACGAAATTGTATTCTTCTAATAGAGCTTTTCGGAAAATTGAATGATCCTTCGGAATTGGTGCAGCTTGATAAAGCTGCAGTTCGATACTCGGCGGGGATGTATATTAAACTGAATTCTTCTTCTTATCAATAGTGTTAGCCTCTAATATGATTAATTTCATTGAAAAAGAATTGAATAGAGCTAATGACCATAGCAGTCGATGTTCGGTAAAATCAAACAAAAGAAAAAAAATAACGATTTTAGTTTTCATTTTCGGGGCAAATATGACTAAATTTAATTTTTCAATTTTACGTATTGTTAAAACACAAGTGTAACAACTGTAATTGAATAACTTTACTATTTCTCATTAATAGAATAATAGCAAATTAAAAAAAACATGATTAGAATTTTTCTGCTCGTAAAATTTCATTACTGGTATTTAAATAATGGACTAACATGTTTAGACCAAATATTAAAAATGCATATATTTTTCTACATACATTTTAAGTTGTTTTTCTTCATACTAGTAATGTTATTTCAACTATTCGTTATCGAAATATTGAATTTATATTACCATTCCTACCTTTTAAAGTAATTATAGATTTGAAATTGTAAGTAACTATATTTTACTAATTTAAATTTCTAGATATATTTGAATTTGACAAAAACAAAATTTTCTACATACATACTACTACATATTTTTCTACATACATTTTAAGTTGTTTTTCTTCATGCTAGCAATGTTATTTCAACTAATCCTACCTTTTAAAGTAATTGTAGATTTGAAATTTTAAGTAACTATATTTTACTAATTTAAATTTCTAGATATATTTGACTTTGGCAAAAACAGAATTATTTTTATTTTCTCATGGTTATTTACATTATTGTGTTTTTTACACCTTTTTATCAATAATAAGAATTGACTGTGTATTTTCTTGATTAATTACTTATTCTTCAGTATAGTTGGTGCCTCAGGAATGTTATAATCCACAGTATGACCACGAAAATACTAAGAAGATTCGGAGAAAAATTTGAGCACATTGTTTCATAACGACAGTTTAATAATAATAAATATTACTAATAATACTATATATTCATATATTCCAGTATACATAAGTTTATTAATGAGAATTAACGTTTTTTACTTTAATTGTCGGAGAAAATAAATTTTATTTTTGAATCAATTTTACATCTTATTAAGGCACATATGTAATCGAACTACTCATTATTCTTTTTCATTAATATAATAATCGCAAAATAAAATAAAAACGATTAGGATTTTTCTGATTATAAAAAGTCAATAATTGTATTTAAATGGACTAACATATTTGTAAAGTAATTTAAACGTAAACGTATATCGTACATTTTATGTTGTTTTTGTTCATTCTAGCAATATAAATTAAAATATTGTCTAAATGTGGAATTTATATTACCTTTTCTATTATTTATAGTAATTAAAGGTAATATATGATGGCAAAATTTTATATTTTACTTTGGCAAAAACAAAATTGTAATTTTTTGTATGATTATTATCATTATTGTGTTTTCTACGCCGTTTTACCAATAATGTTAATTTCCTTCTTTGGATTTTCTTCATTTTTACATATTCTTCAGTATTTAAGAAAAATTGTAACTTTTTTTAATAAAATACTGCATTGCCATAAGTTATAATGGAAAATAGACATATTTATGCCAAGAACAGACCAAACCAATATTTCAAACAAAAAATGCTTGTACATCATTTTTTGATTGCGAATACCAGAATATGCAATTACTTAACTTTTTTGCGTTTGTTGGTATAAAACTAATATTAATACTAATAATTATCTCCCAAAATAAGAAGGAACAAAAATATCCAAACATAAAAAACAATCTTACCAGCCTTCCATCTGGGAACAGTAACAAACAATTTGTTATTCCAAACTTCGATACCAACAGGAAGATTATTTTCGGGAATAAAACGTTCGTTCATAACCGCTTGCTGTCGAGCCTCCCTCGAGGGAAACGCAAAATCGAGCGCCTTCCAACGAAACTGCTCTTGCAGTTTATAAGTACCATTCGCGACCCCGACAAACGCGACGACAAATACCACGAAGAAACGCAACATTTTCTTGCGTAACATCAAACTCTAGAACTGGCTTCTTCAAGTTAAGTAACGATACTAAGTGATAATCACCACTGTTTGTTCGTCAATCAGTCACGCTGCGTTTTATCATATTCGAATTTCCCTTACCTTACCAAACACAACAATGGTGGTACCATGGTTACCGAGGTACCATGACGATAGTCTGGTACTCCCAAGAAGTTTTCTTGCCCACTATTTCTCTCACACTATTCACATACTCGAGATAGTTTATATGTGACTAGAAAAATAGTAGGATAAAAGGAAAGTTAAACAATAGTTTCCTCCAGTGAACAAACATAAAATCGTAATTAAATTAAAGAGGTATTAAAAAAGGTGTTACTAGAATTATTGGTGTTAATACGTGAGTTTTGTTCGTAACATTGGAAATATTTCTAATTCTATTTAATTAGAATATTGTTTCATTTCGGTTGATGCAATTTATGGAATTGAAAGCGTGTTATTGCTATTACAATGCACATTTATTAAGGTTGTACTAAAAATATCTATATTAAGGTTGAACTAGAGGTATGAAGTGCGAGAACGTTGACGTGCCAAGTACTTTGTTTTAACATGTCACTTTTGATTATTATCACTGCAATTCCAACATAATGATCAAATTCAATTAAGAACGATCTTGATGTAGGTTTTGATAGAGTGTACGGGCTTTAAAGACATTTAGTTTTTATGAAGAGGCTGAAACTGGAACACAAATAAATTTAGTAATTCTTTAAGTTATATTTCTTATAATTATAAAATTGAGATACAGGCAACCATCGTTTATCCCGATCTTGAAAACATGATTTTGATTGTCGAGCCCAAAAATATTGAGTTTATCTCGCAATATACGAGGAACCGGTTTGGTTATCCCTCTTTTTTTCTTTTATATGCGCGCCAATTTTATCTGTTTTCTTATCAGTCGGCAAACAACAATCATTTAAGCGCGAGGTCTGCTTTACTTTTTTTTTTGCTTTTTGTGTTGGTTTAGCGTCACGTACGGGGCTCATACAGGCCCCAAAAAGACAGCGCGGGACATATTTTCACGGGCACTAATATGTTCGATGGGCCGCGGCTTGCTAATCCCTGGAGTACATATTAAATAAATTTGAGCTTAAAATATCGGTGAAGGACAATCCAAACACTCCCCTTGGGCCTCACATATGACATTTACAAACATAGAGACCATGCAGGTCCTGAAAGGGGGTAAACTTCATTTGCCAGATCAAAAATCATTTATATAATACTCTTAATCCATAGCTAAAGTATTTAAGAATAAATCCTTAAAGTGTCAAGTCGCTAGCTACAGTATTTGCGACGTTATAGTTAAAAAAAGTATTCCTATAATTAACCAATTTTGCGTACACGATTGATAAAATTCTACTGAACCGATTTGTCTAAATAACGGCCCATTTTATAGATAATTCAATTCACTGGAATATAAAGTCAATTGATTTTTCAATAAATAAATTTTCACATTTTAAGTGGAATTTATAAAAGAAAAATGCCCTATAAATTTAAAACTATATAAAAACTGGCAATTTTAACTATTTCTTGAAAGTACTCGACGTCATACTCGGGAAAATTTTATAAGCTTTGCCAAAACTTTTTCGTTTTTCGATTTCAATCAAAATTAATGCCTCGCAGCTCAGCCACTCCTCGGTGAGGAGATCCATTTTTATCTTAAATTTCGATTTTAATCTGAAAAAATACTATGTTTATTATCAATGCGTATTATGTATTAGTGTGTCACCTAACACTCAAAACAATTTCAATATCTTTTTTGATCTGGTAAATAAGATTTTCTCTTAAATCACTTGCCTAAAAAATAATTTTCTTGAAAATGCATCACAACAAATACTTATAAATCTTAAAAAAAAACATACCATATCTTGATATTTTAATATCTTCCCATATAGAAAAACATAATATTGATACATTTTTGAAAGTGATAGTATTATCGAAATGCAATCGCATATTAAACAAACTTGTCGGCGGAAACTAAACGACAGGTGGAACATGAGAATCGTCACAACTACGCAAAAACGACAATGAACATTACTCAATTATTCCACCAAGCGCACGGCATGGAATATTTATTATGCACTAACGCGAGTCAGATTAATTAAAGTTACTGGAGTAAACAAGTGAGCAATCAGGGCAAATACGCGTTTGAAAGTCATTGTTCTTTGCTTATCTGTTGAAAGTTCACACGTCAGGTTTGCGTTAATTAACTAAGACAACAACCCTACATTAAATTTTGCAACATTAACTGTGACATCATTCTTTTTTCGATAGGAATTGGCAAAGACTGAGTCCAACAACTTTCTAACATGCCCACTCTCTGTTCAAACCGTGATGGCGCTAACCTCTTTGGGAGCTAAAGGTGTTACATCCGAGGAGATCACTCGAGGCCTGAAGCTACCTGCTGATCCGAAGACGATCAGAACCACGTTCAAGCATGTCATGCAACAATTACGTGGAAATGAGTACTATTCACTTACTTCTGCCAACAAGTTGTTTGTTCACCATGATTTTAAGCTGAATAAGGCCTACCAGGAAGTGGCACGGAATGTGTTTGATGCTGATGTAGATACGGTTGACTTCCAGCTCAACTATGAAGCGGCGAGGAATATAAATGACTGGGTTCAGGATAAAACGAATAATAAGATTCAGGAGATCATTGCTCCGGAAGATCTTCTGAAGGAGACCAAATTGGTTCTGGCTAATGCACTGCACTTCAAAGGAAAATGGAAGTATCCATTTGATCCCATTGATACCATTAAGAGACCTTTCTATACAATGGACAAGGAGCCTCACACTGTTGATATGATGCAGTTAACGGATTTCTTTAATTACTATGAGAATGAGGAGTTGGATGCTAAGTTCCTGGAACTGCCATATCATGGCCTTGACGTGTCTATGATCTTTGTCCTACCGAACAAGGTTGACGGGTTGGGGGCATTGGAAAGCCGAATGGAGGAAGTTTTAAGGGATCAACCTTTCAAGAAACAACATGTTAGGATACAGATTCCTAAGTTCTCTATGGAGACAACCATCAAGTACAAACCAATCCTGCAGGAGGTAAATATGGTCATAAATTAACTTATCCAATCTCATCATAACCTAAACTTGCTTAACCTCTAAAAACTTACATAGGTTAATATAAGGAAAATATGTGTTTGTCAATAGTTGGGAATCGAGAAAGTCTTCACTGAAGAAGCAGACTTATCTGAAATCTCCTCAAATGGTAATCTGCTCATAAATACTGTGATCCAGAAGACTTATATCAATGTCACAGAGACGGGAACGGAAGCAGCTGCAGCTACTGCAAGTAAGTACACTTCACAAAGTTCTAAATGTCTCCTAACGACAACACTAATCAACTAATCCCTTGAATGACTTCAAGGTGCTGTGATCACTCTCTCAATCCCGCCGGCGGATCGCACAACAAAGTTGTCATTTGTTGCCGATCATCCGTTTCTCATCTATTTAAACCAGCACCACCCGATTGGGAAGGCCCTGAACAGATTACCTTTGTTCGTGGGCCGATATAGAGCACCCGACTTGCATGGCTCCTAACACTCCCGAGACTCTTTGCAGCAGGTCACAGGTGATGGCTATGCACACAATACTTTCTCATTTTTTATAAACCTGGCAAAATAAACAGAATAATGCGGAGATGATTGCTTTTGTTTTGCTCTTTGTTTCTCCTTTTCTCTGATACTCCTTCGTTTATCTGGTCGACATGTTTGAATAAAGCAAATTGATCGTAGTTGTAGAGTATGTTGATTACTGGGGTTTGATTAATTTTCTGGTGGTTGACTGGACGATGGACCACCCATCCATTTTCTATCTGCGAATGAAAACACCCTACGACAGTCAGGTGCTTTTCGTGGGGCGGATTCTACTTCCTCTTTCCACTTCAGTTTAATCACACACACTCAACCAAAGATAGAAGGTATATATGTATGACTAAAACTTTGTAAATACCATTAAAGTATAAGAGTATACTGGAAGACCGGAATCATCTAGACCTAAGGTACAGTTTATGAACTGAAATTGGTCTATATCCTGATAGCAACCATTTTTGATCAGTAAAGGGTAAACTAATCTGTGCGATCAAATCTAAAGATTTACTATACATCTTTAGACCAACCACAGGAAATATGTTAGTGGCCCTTAAAATAATGCCCTCATTGTCCTCATTGCCATGATATACCATAAATGAACGCTAGATGGTTCCAATCTCAATGGGTACTCTTAACTACACTTTTATAAGCTCCCAGTTTAATAAAATCAATTTCTTTAAACAGTTAATATATTGGAACGCATTGGTCAAGAGGAAGTCTTCAGCGTGGTGCCATTCATAGCGGAACATCCGTTCCTATTCGCACTGATGATAAACAAAGAAAAATTTACCGAAGATTTGCCAACGACCACAGAATTGTCCACAGATGCAGCAAGAATTGAAACCGGGGAATCCCCATATGAACGAGAAGAGCGGATTGTGTTCGTTGGACGTTTCCATACACCTCAAAGCGCAGCAATGACAAATTCAAAAAAATCATCCGAAACTTCTTAGCAACTTATATTATAACTATGTTATGTATTCATAAAAATACTCCTGTCATTGTGATTAGCCAGATAAGCATCACAAATTCTGACATAAAATTTCATCATGTCATTGCTTCCTTTCGTCTCCATCCTGGTAATCTTAATTCTCGTACTCATCCAAGTGGCTGGATTGTTTTCTTTGGAGAATAGGGATCTGGTGCATAAATCGGGATCTTTGGCTTTATACGATTCACAAATTCCGAACACTAATACGAATAAATACTGCCAAACTTGTTGCATCGAAGTGCAGTCAAACACGATTGGAAAGAAGTGTGGGTCGCACACGATGTGCAAATATAAGGTAAGTGGAATGGGGGTACTTTCGGGAGACCAATTTGGTATGATCCGGGGATGATCTTTAGAATCAAAAAATTGGTCCCGCATGTCGTGGTTTTGTCCCTGTTCACTTCACGCAAGCTGAAAAGCGTCTCCTTGTTGATGCTCATAACACCATTCGGAACCGGGTAGCTTCCGGAACTGTAAAGGAAGGTCTTTCCGGTCCCCAACCTTCAGCTTCCAATATGCGAGCTGTTGAGTGGGACGAGGAATTAGCCGCCATCGCCGAGCGTTGGGCATCGCAGTGTATTTTCGCCAATGACATTTGTCGTGATCTGATGCGATTCCCCGTCGGGCAAAATATCGCTAGAGGGACAATTGCCAACGACGGAGAGTTGAATCTTCTAAAAAAATGGTTCCAAGAGGTGCGGAACTTTGATAAGAACTTGGTGACTGCCTACGTCATGTAAACGTTTTTATCCTTCAGAAAAAGGAACAACTTAATAATTATGACTTTTCAGGCCCAAGGCACATGACAAAATGTACAGCAGATATTCCCAGTTAGTTTGGGCGGACACATACCTTATAGGTAATAACGACATACGTTCAAATATTCAGGTAAGTCTATAAATCCATAGAATTTTAGGCTGCGCTCGGGTAATATTTCAATCCAATGTTGGTTCGAAAATTCGATATACAGAGCATTTGGTATGTAACTATGGTCCAACTGGGAATATACCCAATCAGAAAGTGTACAAAATTGGCAAACCTTGCACGGAATGTCACGAAGGTACTGCTTGCAATTCGGAGTATGAAGCATTATGTGCTACTGATTCTACGGATGTCTTTGATGATTATCTCGTTAATGAAGTTGTTACTACCCAAAGTGGTGGAGATTCTACCGTCGTTTGTCTAAATTATGTAATGTTGATTTATTTGTCTGGATTTCTCGTTAAATTATATTAATGTGCAATTTTACAATATATTGTAATTCTTTAGATTATAATTGTGACGGTAAGTATCATAAATAGTTTAATGTAATTCTAAATTAGTTATGAATTATTCAAATTATTTCTGGTAGATTTTTATAGAAACAAAATTATTAAACCATGTTTAGGTGATACAATTTCTTCCTTCACCTCTTCACACCTATGTGTCCTTTTGATACGGTGCTAGCGATAACCTCAGATGTTAATGTGGCTGTCGGAATCTGGAGAGATGACCCTCAGGATGATTTGAACCCAGGCCACCATTTCCTGG
>WSZQ02133501.1:19949-33684 GCA_019419845.2 Weissflogia rhopalogaster
AAATTTACTTTTTTTTAATTCACTTGTATTTATATTTGCGTTCTTTCTATGTTAACAAATCGTATACCATTCGATTCGGGATGAAATTTGCTACTATCACTTGTAATGGTTTTGTTGATAACATGTTTAGAAATCATGTTATACATCGATGAAGTTAATTATAACATCAAGAATGCCGATCTCAAAAAATTACTTTTTATAAACATTCTATTTTTTCCACATTTCCCTTATTTCTAAAAATATAAATCATACACCAATAGATTCGGCGTGAAATTTGCTTTCATCTCTTAGGACAGTTTTTCATTAGATTACTTAGAACCGATGTTATAAGTCAAGAAAGTTAGGTCTAATAACGGCGACGTTTTCACTGTCAGAGAAATGACTTGAAATGACTCCTCCTAAATATTTCATTTTTATTTATATTTACCTTAATTCTATGTATACGAAACATATAATATTCGATTCAGAATGAAATTTTCTATTATCTCTTGTAATGGTTTTGTTGATAACATGTTTAGAAATCATGTTATATGATGATGAAATTGAAAGTTGTAACACCAACGATGTTGATCTCAAAAAATGACTTTTCATAAATATTCCAGGTTTATTCACATTTCATTTATTTCTAAAAATATAAATCGTACACCAATCGATTCGGCGTGAAATTTGCTTCAAATTCCTAGGACAGTTTTTCATTAGATGACTTAGAACCGATGTTATAAGTTCTAAAAGTAGAGTCTAATTTAATAACCTTTCACCACGAATGATTTTCTGAAAGTCAATTAAGTCTTTTTAAAATCAAAACTAAAAAATAAAATAGTGTTTATTACTAGAAACAAATTCAAAATAAATAAACCTCTTTGTTGTTATATTTAGGGGCACAAAAACGAAAAAACACCAAGAAACTAGTAGACTTAGAAGCACTCTGGAATGAAACATCCGAAAAAATGGCCGAGTATTTCGCCGGGGGTGCGACAGTCCGGGAGGAGATCCAGTGGAAGGTCAACGGAATAATCAAGGAGCAGATGCCCGCCGACGAGGGTGATTCGCCGCCCCCGAAACTCAGGTACGTCCCCATCTGCTTAAAACTTAATTTGCTTCAATTCGCTCTAATTCGCCGCCATTTTCGCAGCGATCTGTCCAAATTGGGAGTGCAGAAATTAGCCTCGGAGAAGGAGTTTGAAGAAGCGATTGCCCTAATGTTGGAGGCGAGGTAAATTCATCTACCCCTGGTCACAAAAACGTTAAATGCTAAATAGATTGAATTATTACAGGGAGAAGTATCCTGATTTAATTCGTCGCTTCGAAGATTCCATCGAACAATTGAACGAATTCAAAAACGTCTTCTTCACAAACGGTGAGTTTTCATACTTTGTTCGTTCCTGTTCCACATGAATATATCGGAATTTAATATTGTGGGAACCAACCAACTGTGTGGTTGATGCTCCTTTTTTTCGAGTTTGCTCCGTTTTTTTCTGCTTTAGTCGTTGTTTTTTTCTCACCGTAAGACATCAAAAATTCGATTATTTCGGTGTAATTTTATTATGTGTACACCCCGTCGAAAGTCCTATAAAAGTCGTAAAAAAAAAACATGCTGGCGGGTGTTTGAAAATTTAATTACAGAGTTTAATGACCTTTTGTTTATTGTTTGATAAAATTTTTATGATTTATAGCCTTTTCTCGGGTGGAATTTACAGTTTTTATTAATGTTTATTAAAAGTGAAAAAGAAATTATGTTTTAAACACATTTTTCATATAATTGATTTATGGCATAAAAAATTTCGATTGATGCCAAACTTAATATAAAAATGCATGTAAATTTTCGATTGATACAAGATACAAGAATGAAACGTACGATATTCGTGTGTAAACTGCACTTGCAGCGTGCGAAAAATGCCATTTCCACACTTGTATCGTTATAGGTATATTTCTTTATATATATTTTCTGAGGTTTATAATTTTCAACTTCAATGGAATTTAATGGGAAATTTCATAACTTTAGGCAACTTTTACGAATATATTTGTGCAGAACTATGCCAATCAAATGAGGATATTGTCATTTTTATCTACTCCCACTGCCAATATGCGATATACATGCATTGATATCGAATTAGAGACAACATATTTTGGCTGCACATTGCGGTGGAATACGGTGCGTCGGTGCAGGTAGTGGTGCAACGCCAATTAAACGCATACGTAATTAAATTTGGTGCCCGCGGGGCCTCGGCATCGAGTTAGCGCTCCACAAACAGCTTGCAAAACGTATTCCTGTGTATGTATATCAACCCCTTTTGTGTTGGCGCCGGTGCCGATGAGTTGTTATTGCTTTCCCCATTCCACCCCTCGATATCATGGTAAATCGTTTGGTTTGCGCTGCCACAACCACAGCCATAGCCAACGAGACCTGAACTGCAAAGTTGCAGAGCAGTGCAGAGGACAAATTCCGATATCCCCGAGATGTGCCAGTGTACCCCATTCTGCTCCAAATCGTTATATTTGGCAAATACCATATCATTCTAACAGTACACGTGTTTATTACATTAATGTAATTCGTGGCGGACGTGGCAATTATTCCTTAACTTTGCTGGGATCAGTATAATCGATGTTGTTGCTGTTGTTGATGAATATTTAAATCTTTATCGCCCTTGGGGGATATTAACAGGGTTCGTAAACAGCTCATTAACAATAACAAATACACTCGTTGCGGAGATAGATAATAGTATTCATGAAATAAATATTGATATCAAATATGCAATCAGTTTATCTCTATTAGGGAAAAGTATGGAAATTTCTGACAATAACATTATGTAAATAAATAAACTATGCTAGAAACTAAAAATAAATGAAGTTCAGAAGAGGTGGCACGGCGCAAAATCTGGATGTGAAAGCATGTGTCACGTTTTGCCGAGAATATAAAAGAACAATGAATACAATGCTACTTGAGAGTAACGAGTTTATACCGAAAGCCCGAAACTGAAATTGTCCTTGTTGACTTTACAAGTACGGTTGACGCACCTTCATTGTTAAGTTTCGTTTACAACACCGAAAAAGTAATATAAGCACTGGATGTTGCAAACCCGATAGAAATCTGGTCGCGCTTTTAAAAGAGAGACTGTTCATCGCGCTCTCTTTCGCTACCACCCGGCATTGAACTTCATTGAGTTGCGGCACCTCGGGACGTTTGCTCGCTTCGTTCCATTTCGTACAATCTCCAGAATATGAATGGAGTATGAACTCAGCATAGTTCAACGCCGGATGATAGCGAAAGAGAGCGCGATGGACGGTTTCTCTCTCTATTAATAGCGCGGTTAGTTAATAATCCTATTAATTGTTGCATAATTCCTTCACAAAACCCACCCAAACGTAAATAAGTTTATCATTCCGTAAGTGATTTTGATTGATATAATGACACAATCTCTCGCTTCCGGACGTACGTTACCCCTCACTAGTCAGTCGACTGTCGACTGAGAGGAATGAGAGGAGGGGTATGAGGGTTTTGACTTCGCTGTCTTGACTTTGGACTCGACTTTACTTGGCTTGGAAGACGTCGAGTCGAATCCTCGAAGTGTTTTTTATGTACCCCAGCAGCGAGGCTCGACATCAGCGTGAATTTTGAATGGCAGCTCTCATACTCCCCCCAGCGTTACGACGGCGGCATCGGCGCAGCGTGCTCGTTTATCGTTGATAACTGCCGCCTCCACTGAGGGGTGGCGCTTGGCGACGCTTTTGCCATTGCAGCGCAGGAGTTGACATTTTTTGAGCGCGCCTGCCGTTGGCGCTTCGCCGATAAGCGCCTAAAAAAAACCCAAAAAGAACGTCTAGACGTCGGGGCGCTTTTTTTCCGACAGCAACTTCTATCATAATTCATAATAAACACGCAGAGGCGCACAGCGCAGCGCAGCTCCTAAGTGCGCAAATTGACGCGCAAATTATCTGCTCGACAAGCGACGCAATCGAGTGGGAATTTTCAGCTGATTGCAATTTCGGGTTTTGATTTCAAATGCTCTTTGACGTTAACGTTAAGCCATCAAAATGCACTAAGTGGTGTAAAATTTACGTTCAGATTGAAAATAAAATGTTAAAATCTTTTTTTTCTAAATTCATATTCAATCAATTTTTCCATCAATAACTTCATGAAAATACTGTTTAAATTGAAAAAAAATATTAATTTCTACCACGATAATTTTAGTATTTTTAGTTTAACACTCTCTGAAATTAGATTTAAAAGTTTTAAAATGTTTAATTAACTGTTTAAAGTCAATTGTTTAAATTCTTTCAATTTTTTTCATCGAAATCTTTTTTGAACAATTAAAAATTGACTATTTGCTGACTTGAGCATTATGCACTATGCGCCAGATTTCGGCCAATTGTCTCTTATTAACTTTTATGCATTACTTTTCCATGGAAACGAATTGTATATGTTGCAATATGGTAAAACAGTAACATTAGACTCTGGCTAGGCACAGATAACTTATCAAACCCAAGTCCAATTTCTTTTGTCTGATGTCCAATTCTTTTCTTGTCTCTGTCTCTTGTACAGTGTCTAAGACGAAATGTCTAGAAAAGGAGATATAGATATAAATCGTAAAGGTAGTAGTACATCACCCTTTTACCCTTACAAAACAAGTATGATCTGGTTAAAGTACTAAATTTTAATTGATGCAAATCTCAATTTCATTCAGTTTTGGGTACCATCCAACCCAACCCCTATTTTCTATCAATCGCACACGTGTATAAATTATATTGATGGATTGATCCTTTGTGATTCCACTTCCTTTTTTTCCATTCCCCCCCCCCTTTTTTTTCACTTTTTGCCTTGTATTGTCATCTGGTACAAGTACCAATACCAATACGTGAATACAGCAGCGTGTTTCGATTTTCGATTTCTCCCCGTCTCTCCCACAACATCTCAAACGTCATAATAGCGTTTCCTTCCCTTCTGACTCTCCTCCGATTTCTCCAATTTCTTCAATTTCAATCTAACGCGATATATGTATGCTCAATCCAAAGATTTCCATGTTATTGCCCTCCATAATAGTATGTTAATTAAATTGCGTCGCTTTACGATGAAATTCTATTCACTTTTCAGCAAAATGCAATTTATTCTAAATTATCCTAAAATACTCGATATGGCCCTGGCCCATAACCTGTTAAATGAACGAAAAACTATCATTTCGACCAATTGATCCAATTTATTCTCTTTGCTGTTAATTTTATTGAGTTTAACATCATTTTCTTAATACTATCTGGGCCCATAACCTGTTAAATAAAAAAAGGCAAATCATACAAGTGTATTGATATATTCGTTCCAATTTGTTCTCTTTGCATTTATTTTTTTTAGTTAGGCATAATTTGCTTAATACTTCCTATCTGGGTCCATAACCTGTTAAATCAAAAAACACATACAAGTTTATTGTTTTTTTTTGTTCCATTAATTGTGATCTCATGAAGATTAAGGTGTAACTTGATGTCTTCAAGCAATCTATGCAAAGTAAGCGGTCCACACAGAAAAAAAGGGGTTGTTCTTGAGACAGATGGAAAAAAGTATCTAATAGTATAGGGCAAGATGGGAGCAAGGCCAAGTTGTAAGTGTTCATAAACCGTACCTCCCCAACACAAAAAAGTAAAAAAAAAGAGATGTGCACGTGGCCGGAATGGCGATTCGTGATTTCTTTATTTTTTCGCCTCCTTTCGCCTTTCTCACGCCGCCTCCGTTCTTTTATATATTTTTTTTCTTATAGATTTGCCAGGTTTTTGCGGCATTGCGTTTGGTTTTAGTTTTGGCGAAAGTCAAGTTTAACTTTAAGTTCCCTCCACCAACACCGGAACGGTGCGGTCTTTTCTTTTTTGCGTTATTTTTCCCCAACTTCAAACTCGCGCTTGTGTCGGGGGTGGCCGTAGCGGCCGTGTTCTTTCGCCTACTTTGTCCCTTGATCCCCCGATCCCCCGACGGTGGAACGGTAGAGCACCCCTCATCTTAGTGTGGCGAGTGCCCGAGAGTGTTGCAGAGGGGGCGGTATTCTGGAGGCGGCAGCGGTGCTTTGGCGAAGGGTTGAACACGCTAACCTGTGTATGCCAATGCCGTGTCGAGTCAAGTTGTTTCGGTCCGTTTGGCTACGGAATAATAAGAACACGCACTCGATGCTGGGAGAAAAGGAGGCGGCAAGGCGGCTGTAGAACGACGGCAGTTCGAGGCACTGCGGGGGGTGCGTAGGCTGTTTGTAGGCAGGCGTGGAAACGTTGAAATGCTAGAAGAAAGAGTTGGAATATTTGAGTTGTACACGTGCGGCGGTAATATACTGGTGGCACGAGTGCGGCGACGGCGGCGGCAGCGGCGTGTTTATCTACTGGGTGTTGTCGATTTGCGGAGCTGGGGTGGGTTGGAGGGTGTGTTAACGAGGAGGGTTTTTGCGACCTGTAGCCTCGATTTTTGCCCGAGGCGGGGCTTAAGCCACCCTTGTGCAATTTCGGCGTCTGTTAACGCCGCTGGCGTTGATGTCAATCAACATCGACATCTTCGAAACGTTGACGTTCACGGTGTTCGTAACGGATTGGAGCTATGAGGATTTGAAAATTAAATGACATATAATCATATTATTATTACACATGAGATATCAAGAAATATTACCGTATTCTTTTCAGAAAAGAACGCGACCATTCTAAGTTATCTTGAAAAACAATATCCGGGCCCATAACCTGTTAAATCAAAAAGACAAATCATACAAGTTTATTGGTTTATTTATTCCAATTTGTCCACTTTGCAGTTAATTTGATTGAGTTTGAGTTTAACTTCAATATTGATTCACTTGTAAATTTGGTCAAATTGGGACCATAACCTGTTAAATCAAAAAGACAAATCATAGAAGTTTATTGGTTTTATTTGTTCCAATTTGTCCGCATTGCAGTTAATTTTATTGAGTTTGACATCAATATTGATTTACTTGTGAATGTGGATAAATTGGGCCCATAACCTGTTAAATCAAAAAGACAAATCATACAAGTTTATTGATTTTATTTGTTCCAACCTTAAGACTATCACAAAATTACATCGGACAAATTCGCAAAACAGAACCAACATTTTCTTAGTAGCCGTCATATTTATTTCAATATATTTCAGTGGGTATGATCTGTTTGTGTTTTGTGTACGGCGAGAGTATGCCGCAAATTTAACTGCATATTATTGTATCGTGTACATTATTTAATTGTTGTAATGGCTTGAGTCTGAATTGTATAAATTAAAAAAAAACATTCTTTACGATCGGTAGTACAGATAATACATAAATAGATAATATAAAATGTACAAAATGTGCGCAGGGTGAACATATACAACTCGACATGGCCATGGTCCATAACCTGTTAAGTGAATAACAAATCTACTTTACTTTTACACTTGTACAAATTTTCTACGCGTTTCTACAGAAATGCGTCCAACTAAATATTTTAATACTCAAGGCCCATAACCTGTTAAATGACAAAGACAAAGACCATTTAATAAAAATTGGCATAGGATAATCATATACAAATATAGGAGACTCCTCGATATTGCCATGGCCCTTAACTTATTAAACGAATACATGGCCCATAACCTGTTAATTGAATACATGGTCCATAACCTATCAAATTAATACATGACCCATAACCTGTTGAATAAATAAAACGAAACATTAACATTTCGAAGATGTCTAACTAAATTATACTATAAAACTCAGGGGCCCATAACCTGTTATTAAATGACAGTTAAATATACAAATATAGGCGTCGTATATAATATACGTTTATGTTTTTTTCACATTTATATACAGTAATAATTTTTTTTTGTAGCAAAATTTACACATTCTCTTTAATTTTTAGTTTTCATTTCATTTTTTTTACACTTTTTTTGTTGTTCATAGAGATCCTCTTTTCTTTGTTATTTTAAACCAATTGGATTTAATCTTAAAGTATTTGTATTATATAGGTTATTTATTATCTTTACTTGTAATGGTTTTATTAGTGAAGGTGCTAAAAAGGTTTAGCAATCTTTTTTTGTACCAAATTTATGAGTAAATTATTTTTAGGAAAACTTTTTTTTTAAACATTTTTTGGGGGTAAAATTATTTACTTATTCCAAAATGTATTTCCTTATTCCGAAAAAAATATTGCACTACTTTATTTTAAATAATTAATTTTAAGTTATTTCATTGCTATTAAGATAGGTAGAAAATTATTATTGAAAAAGTTTAAATTTTTTTTTTGGCTGGGGTTAAGAAAAAATTGTATGATCCTCAAACTATTTTATACGTTATCAACTACGGTATCACAAGCACTTTTTCTTATTCATATTTACTTACTCCTATTCTCTTATTCAGATTTTCTTATTTTCTATTCTCTTATTTACTTCTTGTTAATTGTTAGTCAAATATTTACTTACACTTTACAATGTCATGTTTGGCTTCGATTTTTGAGGTGATTGGTGTATGTAAAGGGCTTTATACAGTGTGGTTATCGTAGAGCACCAAGCCGTAGACCTCCTCTTCCTCGAAGGAGGAGGAGGTAGGGTGTGTTGTATCCGAGCGGAGGTGTCACCAAAGGTCGGTGACCGAAGGTAGACTGGTCACTTCGATCAGCTCCCCGCTGTCCTGGTCATGGGGATAGGCTCGTAGGATCTGAAGGTCCTCCCGGGTCTTCCGTGACATCCGCGAGGTTAGGGTGATTAAGATGAGAGCAGCTCCCATTATTCCGATGATAAGGAGGTACATCCCTGGATGGGCTCGATGGTCCTCTGTTGAGGTTGTCGAGGAGTACATTGAGGCTTCGGTGTGTCTGCTGGTGAGGTTCTCATGGTGCTGTTGGTGGTGTGTACCTTCAGTCAAGGAGAGTGACTTGATGGCTTCTTGCGTCCCTTTATGGTCTCTAGACTTTTTCATGGTAAGGAATAAATTACGGTGTTGTGCTGTTGGGGTACTGCTCAGGGTGGTTGTGAGGATACCATGAGGGCTGAAAATAACGCCCCCAGCTGTGGCTGTAGCTGTAGGGGTAAGTCTAGGCTTGGCGACCGTGACAGATCTAAAAGTCTTAGACCTCGTCTTGATAGTCGCATCAGGGACATGGTTCTCCTCCACCATGTCTACTATCCTATCAACTTTTTTACTTTTACCAAAGTTGACGGACGTAAAAAACGTAGATTGAGGCGGCCGGGACGTGTCGTACCCTAAAGTATTCCTGGCCAATGGATTGAGAAGGTCACCATCAACTTGATTCCCCATAGCAGTGACTTTAGGGTCTACCGTTTGTGTTTTAATAGTTTTCATTGCTTTTTCCTTAATATTAACCCCTTGTAAACTTTGCAAATCAACAAGTAAGGTCCCCCATAGGTCACCAGGGGATTGACAGTACACCCCACGATGTTCCTCAGCCTCCTGCAACCTCATCCATTCCGCGAGCCACTCCAAACCAGTACAGTTAAGCGCATTATCCCTTAGATGAAGCGAACGCAATTGTGGTAGATAGTGGAGTGTATCCTCCGGTAGAGTTATGATCCCACATCCACTCAGATCCAACTCCTGAAGCTCCCTTGCAGCTGCCAAGGCCGCTGTGTCCTCCAACCACTGTCGTGCCACTGCTGGACTCCCACTTAGGTCTAACGTAATCAGGAATTCAGTCTCAGTCAACGGAAACGCAGTCTCCTTTACCCCTGACAGGGACTGAGATACATTCAACTGGGCCAGTCGGAGGACACGTAATTTGGATGGCCCTGTTAGTGACCCGGCAGGAAGCTCAAAAATCTCATTCCGGGACAAATCCAAAGTGACTAAACTCGGGACTTGGACAAAAGCCCCGTCTGCGATCTTTCCAATTCGATTACCATTCAGTAGAAGGACTTCAAGTTGTCCTAAACCTTCCAAATCACCTGGTAGGACAGCCCTTATCAAGTTCCGCTCTAAATGTAAGACCTTTAGACGTTCTGGCAATGAA
Source organism: Weissflogia rhopalogaster (assembly GCA_019419845.2). Taxonomy (NCBI): domain Eukaryota; kingdom Metazoa; phylum Arthropoda; class Insecta; order Coleoptera; family Staphylinidae; genus Weissflogia; species Weissflogia rhopalogaster. Next base: position 29,904 of record WSZQ02133501.1, read on the forward strand.
TGTGGAATCTCAGCAAGATGATTATTGGTCAAGTACAGAATGGTTAGCATTTCCAGCCTTCCAAGAGCATCGTCTTCCACCTCCAACAACTCATTCCAGCTAAGGTCCAGGAGTTGTAGGAGAGGATACGAATCCATTTCTCCCCTTCGGACAATCCGAATCCGATTCTCGGCCAGGTGCAACGTTCGTATCGAATGTGTCAAGGCGCTAGGGACTTGACACAGGGAAACCCTGGTTGCTTCCAACGTCTGTAGACGTCTACCAGTGGCGATAAACATCGGGGACTCTTCGTAAGTCCCCAGTCGTTGATTCGCCTCTAGGACCAAGCGTGTCAACGAGGATAACTCCAAAGCGCCGGGTGCGATATTGGTGAGATCGTTGAAAGACAGATCCAATTGTTGTAAGCTCCCTAAGCCTTTGAAAGTCTCGTCTGCGAGGGACGTTAAACTGTTGCGGCTCAGGTTGAGGTGTTGGAGACTCGTGAGGTTCACGAAAGCCTTTTCTTGGATGTGAGACACTTTGTTATCTGCAAGATCCAGACATTTCAATTTAGAGAGAACTTTGAAGAACACTGAACGTGGGATCAACCGTAGGTGATTGGCACTCAAGTTTAGTAGACGCACAGGGATAGTCCGAAAGTCAGGGAGTCCTTGTAAAGTGGTAATGTTCCTTTGGGATAGGTCTATTAGGTCACTGTCCTTATTTTCCTCTATGGGCACTTTCTCCACACTTGCCACATTTTCCACATTGTCCACATTTTCCGCACTTTTCACATTGTCAACCTTGTTCATTTTGTTCGACAGAGATAGCACTCTAAGGTTGATAGAATTGGTTGTTGATAGGTTGATGGGATCATTATTGTCCTTGAGTTTAGGAGTTTCTATTGTGGTTGTAGGGTGCTTGTTGGGAGTATGGTGCTTTGGGTCAGTTTTAATGACTCTTGAAGTGTTATTTAGAGGTGTTTTTGGAGTGCTGAGACTTATTCTAATGCTCTGGCTCTGACTTGTGTTGAGACTTAGGGTGTTGTGACTTGAGATACTGGGACTTTTGGAGGTAAGACTAGAGGAGCTGAGGTTTGAGGTGTTGTTACTTTTGGAGATGAGATTAGAGGTGTTGGGACTTATGGGACTGGGACTTCTAGAAATCAGACTAGAGATGTTGAGATTTTTGGAGCTGGGACTTTTGGAGATCAGACCAGAGGAGTTGAGGTTTGAGGTGTTGTCACTTGTGGAGATGAGACTAGAGATGCTGGAATTTTTGAAGCTGGGATTATCAGAGATCAGATTAGAGGTGCTGTGATTTTTGAAGCTGGAACGTTTGTAGATCAGACCAGAGGAGCTGAGGTTTGAGGTGTTGTCACTTCTAGAGATGAAACTTGAGGTGCTGGAACTTTTGGAACTGGGACTTTCAGAGATCAGACTAGATGTGCTGAGATTTTTGAAGCTGGGACTTGTGGAGATGTGACTAGAGCTGTTGGGGCTTGATGTACGCAGACTTGTGGAGCTGTGACTTTCGGAACTAAGAGTAGAGGTGTTAAGACTCGAGTTGCTGAGACTTTCGGAGCTGTCATTTTTAGAGTTGAGACTTTTAGAGTTAATATTAGACGTACTAGGACTTAAGCCACTAAGTCTTGAACCACTACTAAGTTTTGTCCCACTACTAAGTCCTGTAGCACTACTGATTCTGAGTCTTGCAACAGTCCCAAGTCTCCTAGAACCAACTCTAGTCGTGGTAGCAAGACTTGACACACTGACACTTGTCGTCGGGACCAGAAGACTTCCTCTACTTTCACTGACATTACTGTCTTCACTTGTTGTCGATCCCCTTATAGGGTCATTCGCAATTTTGTCCGGGGTAGGGGTAGTACTAACACTTAGCGTCTCTGTGAAGCACGCCAAAATCAGCAGGACTAAACTGAAACCGAAGGATCGATGCCAGTTGATGCGAGTTAGTAGACTCCTCATGGTTGCAGCATGGTTCTTTCACCAAAACCATCCAGATTGTAAGATTCCAAAAGAAGGGTTGTCTTTTTATGTTAGTGGGCACTGTTCGGAGGCGGTGCGTGTCTTAATTGATTCGGCAAACATCGCGTGCGTTGTTTTACACAAGGACGTCGCGTGCGCGGGGGCGGTGGAAGACGACAACCGACGCCGACGGTGGCTCAGGGTGGACTGAACGCCGCGAGAGCCCGGCTGTGAACGCCTGCTATGATCCCGGTCCCGAATCTACCCCCACGCCAAACTCACACACACAGACACATACAGACTACAAACACACAAAGAGACAGTCTACAAACACACCACCTACACACCGAAAATGACCGCCCCCACTGCGCACCGCCTACGGAAGTCCAACTAGAGAACTTTAGACTATCAAATTGCATTTATAAATATACTTGGTCAAAAACGCTTACAATGCTTGGCCAAAATGTGACACTAAGTAACAATGTGTCACTAAAGTTCGACGTGTTGCCTATATTTTTTTATACCTAGGGTTGTTAAAGGGTTGTTAAAGGTCGGTGAAAAGAGGTGATTCAATTTTAAATGTTTCTTTTTTCACCATACTTCCGCAGATCTACGCTTTTCCGAATGTCTTTTGTTATTTTCGGATGCATTTATTTGATTTATCATCTGTTTTAGCATCATAAATCAGATAAAAGCCGAGCTAGTCTCTCCCTATGAGTTTGTAGGAAAGGGGTTGAAGGGTTGAGGGTTGAAGGGGTGAGTTTGAATGTAGAACGGGTTGTAGTTGTTTTTCAGTTGACTGTCTGCCAACCCGTTACCCCTTTTGATAGGTAGTAACATACAGTGGGTGGACACACATGGATCGAACGCAGAGGCAATTTTTCGTACCTGCGGCTTGCCGATCGAACCGTTGCCCGGCGCCTCCACCTGTCTGATGGCGGATGACTGATGGTTCTTTCGGAAGCATTCCGTCGGTCGGTGCAATTTGTAAAAATGTACAAAAAAAAGAGAAGCGATTCATTCCTGCGGGCGTGGGCGATTACTTTTAAAACAAAAAAAAATTGAGTCGAATGCGATGGGACACGGTGAGGAAAAAAATAGTAGTGCCCCATGCGAAAAAGTCAATAATATTATCCATGTTTTCTAGTAGTCGCCTCTGTGCCTCAAAGAGACGACTCTAGAGGGTTATTTATAGAAAATTGGAAAAGTTTGCCTATTACACGAATGCGGGAGCATGGCGAATTTTTTTTTTGATAGTATGTGATAGTATGTCACATTGCTTTGTGTCGTACTAGAGTTAGATTTCAGTCGTTAGAGTCATCTAAGTACTATTGTGTTCGTGAAAATTGTCAATAAATAAGGATTTATTATGTTAAGGATATATATATATATATATATTATATTATTATTTAACTGGGATTTTGTTTTTGGGCGGTTTCTGATGAAGCACTTATCTGTACTGATAACTCGCTTGATTTTGGAGATAACTCGCTTGGCTATATTGAAAACTCGCTTGATTTTATTGAAAACTCCCTTAGTTTTATTGATAATTCGCTCGACTTTATTGATAACTCGCTTGGTTTTATTGATAACTCGTTTGATTTTGGAGATAACTCGCTTGGCTTTATTGATAGTCCGCTTGATTTTGGATATTGCTCGCTTGGTTTTATTGATAACTTGTTTGTCTCTATTGATAACTTGCTTGGCTCTATTCATAACTTGCTTGACTTTGGTTTTGAAGATAACTCGCTTGAATTTATTGATAACTCGTTTGATTTTGAAGATAACTCGCTTGGTTTTGGTAATAACTCGCTTGG
>WSZQ02133722.1:0-42880 GCA_019419845.2 Weissflogia rhopalogaster
TTTCACGCCAGACTAAATATAGATAATTTGGCGACAAATATAAAAAAGGGCTCAAACTTGCCTCGCCGTTCTCAACACTAGTGTTAAATAAACGACCTTGCTTTCTACGACATTCCTCGGACGAATTGGTCTCCTCTAACCTAGCAATCTTAAGAACAGACTATCCATTCACTGCAGTATCGTCCTGGGTAACAAGTGTAACTTACATTCCGAGGAACTTGTTGCAGCTCCAAATCAACAATTCTGAACAAAGAGAAATATATATCACTACTCTATGATCTGTGGCTCTAAACCAAATCACGGATCTTCTCCGAATCTTCTGTTGATCCCCTGCTACTACAAAAATTAGTTATTATACCGAATTTCACAGTACTAAGGTGACCCTCAGATCGTAAATACCCTGATACACCACTTCGGAATATGACTCTGTTTCTATTTTATTCCATAAAGAATTACCAGTCTCCCTTTTCCTTAAGAGATTTGGCCCATTCCCTTATTTCCCCCAGTTCTTTGTATGTATTGTATTTCATATATTTTTATTTATCTTCCTCAGTGATCAATTATAAATATCATTTTGTTGAAGAATACTTAAAATTTATGATGTAATCGTAAACGGTTAACGAGCTTTTCTCCTGAAATGGAATTTAGACGACTTCAGATGTTTTAAAGTGGTCATAAATTGCTAATGGTTAAAAATGCACACGAAGTCATGGATGCATTGTGTCTGAGAATTATTATGGAGATAATTATTATCAATTTTTAATTGTTAAACATTGAATCCAGATGATTTTAAAGTGCAATATATTATAGTCAAGGGATTAGGGAATGTGTATCCATTTCACAATTTCGAACATGTATTTGTTAGTCCGGTAAATTACAAACACGCCGAAATAATGTCGTACACAAATACGCAAATATTTACAATCTTCTGTTTAACGTACCCGTAGAAATATTACTTTCTCGTATTTGCGGAATACTACGAGGATTTGCTAATGTCGTAACCTTCCTGAGACGCGCAGGACCAAGTAAACATATTTTCGACTGCGACGTTTATTTACAGCACGACCCTGGTTGTTGGTCGCGAACGTCCCATATCAGTTTCTCCTTTTAATGCAAATTTAAATGAGAAACAACGTATTCAAACTACCGTAGCAAATTACGTTTCATTCAATTTATTTTATTTACCTCTGAAATGACGCAGTTGATTGCGACCGGGGCTCATCATAGCCGTGCGGTGACGGGATGGTTATAAAAATAAAATGCGGGGGTATTCGAAACGTTATTTTGGGAAATACAGCGTGCCTTCAATTCGGTAGGCATAATAAATATCTAATCGTGATCCAGTCGTTTTTATCGCTACGTGGGGTGGGGGTGGTTTGAGGGGGGCTTTTCTAAGGAGGTCAGGGATGATTCGGGGGGGTGTACACTTGTTAGTCGTTAAATGCGCCATAGGCTGAAATCTGAGAACGCACGTTTTCGCTACTTGTTGTGCGAAGAGTGGGTAAAGAAGCGAAGTGTTTGCATTAGAAGCGCTTTAATAACGCATCGCATTTTGATATTCGATTCCGACCATCCGTTTTGCGCTGTTCCTGCAAGCTGTTCCTGCTGAAAGGTGAGAGTGGGAAAAAAGCGCCGGCGATGGCGGCTGGAAAAGTGACGGCAGTTGACGGAAGTAAACAAACTTGGTGTACGTGCGGCGGTTAAGTTTATCCAGAACGGTAATGGAAAGCTACAATTCACATTGGATTTTACATCAGTTTTTCTGTGCTTCTTACCTATTCGTACAAATGCGAAAATAAGCTCAATTTGGAAAGTTTGCACTTTTGAACAAGTTTACATCTTATTTGTATATATCAGGTATATGTTACAATTGCTTTGTTGCGACCGGGAATCATCAGAGGTCTACATCAAATATACCCTAAGTCTGATACTACTTACCACATCTCTTTGTAATGAACAAAAATATGATACAATATGAACAAGAGGTACAGGCACTGAACTATTAAGAGGTCCTTTCAAGGGATCCAAAGTGTCCCTTATCTACTTGCTAAACTTTATTAGATTTTTCCATGTAGTTTTTCTTTATTTAAAATTATCCCCCGTCCCTCCTAGAACCTTCAGTTTTTCGTTATTAAGAGATCAAGTGCCTCCATTAGTCTGTGGTGGTGCTAAAGATGTAGAGGTACATTTTTCTGACGTAGGTCCCGTGACGGCAGTTAGCGGATGTGAACAAACTTGGTGTACGTGCGGCTGATAGGTTTACCCAGCACTGTAATGCAAAGCTACAATTCTGATTTGATTTTACATCGGTTTTTCTGTGCTTCTTACCTATTCGTGCAAATGCAAAAATAAGTGCAATTTGGAAAGTTTGCACTTTTACGTTTTATACGTTACAATTATTTTGTGGCGACCGGAAGTCATCAAAGGTCTGCAAACTATAAACCAAAGCCTGATACTATAAACCACATCTCTTTGTAATAAACTAAGTGTGCCCCACTTAAAATTATTCTTTGAGGCCCCGGAACACTTCAGTTTTTCGTTAGTAGCTTCCTTAGTCTGTGATGGTGCTTAACATACCTGCGCTATCCCACAATCTATTTATTCCCTCAGATTGTTCCCGCACAGATCTATTGGTGGAGATCAGTGTGTGGTGCCTTCAGAGAAAAATAGATTGACCTTCCTTATACCCTTAACTTATGATAAGCACATTGAAGAATTGAGAGGCCCTTATTCTGAGGAGACCTACAGTGTATTTATATTTTTGTTAAACTTTATCAGATTTCTCCATGGAATCTTGGTTACAATTAGTGTGAAGTTCTTCCCCTCTCAGGAATGCGCTGCGTCGCTATTTAACCATTTAGTGGTGATGCTAAACCTGTAGAAAGGTTTCTGCACTATCCCATAATGAGTATCTTATAACGACACCTTCGGGTTGTTTCTGCTTAGACCTGCTAAGTGAGATCTGTCTGTAATGTCTGAAAGGATATGGTATCTTGTTTACAATTACTTTTCGTGTGAAGTTCTCCCCACTCAACAGTATGGTCTTGGACCCTTTAGTTGTTCGTTAATAAGATGTCAAAGTAGCAAATTTGTCTGTGGCGATGCTAAACCTGCAGAAGTCTTCTTTATACCGCACACTACATCCTAATGAGTTCTCTGACAATCGTCTCAGGTTGTTTCTGCTTACAATCAAATCTGTTGGAAGGGATCTGTCTGTGATGCCCTCAGAGACAAATAGTTTGGCCATACTTTGCGTTATAGCCCACTATGCCTGATTATGCTTGAATGTAAATATATTTCTAACGTCATTGTAATTAAATATAATAATTTCCAAATTTCTATTCAGTGACCATTATACCCGTAAATTGAATGACAAAATAAGCATTGCGCTAATTGGGAAACTTGGTAATAAACGAAAATGTAATACCGTTTACTCCCAATCGACGGGATCAATTGCGTTCGAATTTGTTTATCTTGCGTATGACTCGATTTGTGTTTTTGTTTCAATTCATTCGTTTGCGGGCGGGTTTGCCGACGCTTTTTATTGCGGGCCCGCCGGCGATCCCATAGCCGAGGCCTAATTTCAATCTAATTTCAATCCCATTCGACTGCTACTAGCGTGTAATAGAGATTTTATGATTTGAGTTTGGTGCGCGCCGTGATTTAGCGGCTGGTGGATTGTTTTTCAGTCCGCTGGGCGGAAAGAAGCACGAGCGCATTGACAAAATCGGGAAAATTGTAATTTGAGCTTAAGCTAAAGCTCTCGCATCCGCACGTTTATTCGTTGATACACTCACACTCCACATGCATCGATTCTCCAGCGTCGCGTCGACCGCTCTGGCGTGTATAGAGCAGTGGTGGCACGTCTAGAGCAGAGGTGTTTTATCGCATAATGCGGAGAGGGACATTAGCCAGCTGGATAAAAAAAGTGTATTTTATTTTAAAATTTGTATAACCACTTACAAAGAATGCACACGTGCCACTGTTTGTATGCAAGGTATACAGCATGTTGTACTACTCGAAACGGTGTGTTTTCGCTGGCAATTTTCAATTTCAATTAGGGGCTCGCGTGCCATCGAGCGAACGCAAACACAGACCGGACTCTTGCGTCCTGCCACCGACGAGCTGGCGGGCATTTTCGCAAGCGCGGCTGAGTGGGCCGAATATTATAATATGCAGGCAAAATTTTGATATTTGTCGCATTTTTGTAAAATTTTCTGGTCATGCTTAGGCCCATGTTAAAACTTTAAAGGCTACCTTTTAATCCAATTGATTAATTAGGAAAACTGTTGAAACGTTAGAACTAATTTTGCTGAAAATTTTAATATTTTATATGGCAATATATTGTTTATTTGTGTTTCAATTTTTGTTTATTCGAGTGCTTCAGGCAACCATTTTTTGTTTTCTCATCAAAATGGAACAATCGGCATGTCATGTTACTGTTTACATTTATAGGTTTGCAATTTCATATTTACACCGTAGATAGAAGAGTAACTACTTAATATAATAGTGTTAGTTATAGAAAAAGAGTTGCTAAATAAATGGAGTTAATGTCAAATGTATATCATAATTACAACGCAATATATCTCACTATTGAAAATTGAGAAAGTTGCTGATTCGCACATATATCGCCTACAAATTTGAAAAGTTCGGGTATTCGCAATTTCCGACACGCTCGAATATTTAATTACCCAATAAAAGAAGGGTTGCTTGATTTATTAACGTTAATTTTAAATTGATAACCTAATTACAACGCAAGATACCGCACTATCAATATTTATGAAAAGTTGCTGATTCTCACAATATACTGCCATGTAAATTAGGTCCTACAAATTTGAAAATTTCGTTTATTTATAAATCTCGGCACACTCTTAAATTTATACATCCAATAAACGGAGAGTTCCTTGATCTATTGTCGTTAATCCCGAATTTATATTATAATTACAGGGCAAGATAAACACTATCGAAAATTATTAAAATTGATTTGCCAATATACCATGTAAATTACTTCCAATAAATTTAAAAATTTTCGGGTATTTGTATATACCTAATAAAAGAGGAGTTGCTTAATCTATTGACGTCAATTCCAAATTGATATAATTATATCGCAAAATATCCGACTATCCAAAATTGTGAAAAGTTTCTGATTCTCTTATATTCCACCATGTAAATTACTTCGTAGAAATTTGAAAATTTCTGGTATTTGTCAATGTTGGCACATTCTTCTTTTTATATGTCTTATAGAAGAAGAGTTGCTTAATCTAATGACGTTAATCCCAAATGTATATTATAATTACTTCCCAAGATAACAGAATAAAAATATAGTGAAAGGTTGCTATTTCGCACATACACCGCCATGTAAATTACGTCTTACAAATTTGAAATTTCGGACATTTGTGAGTGCTGGCACATTCTTATGTTTATCTCTTACAGAAGAAGAGGTGCTTAATCTAATGACGTTAATTCCACTATCGAATATTTTGTAAATATACCGATTTTCCCATTTATCTCCATGTAAATTGCGTTCTACAATTATGAAAATTTCGGATTTTTTTGAATTTCGGCACATTTTCATATTTATATCTCGCATAGAAGAAAACTTGCTTAATCTAATAGCGTTAATCCAGTTGTTGTAGATCATAATTACGCCGCGCGATGACCCACTACGGACAATTTTCTAAAGTTGCTCACGTTGCTGCTGTCACATGAAGGTGCATCACGCAGCACTGATTGGCGCCGCTGTTTTACGCTGAAAATCCACTTTACGCTGTGCTAAAACGCGCCCCATCAGTCGGGGCGCCGTCCACATTTACATCCTGCGAAATGCATTACGAATGTTGCCGAAAGCGCTACACTCCCTCAACGTAACCAAAACCGAAATAGAACGATTCGATACATATGTATAACATGCTTTGGGGGCACGTCGACGTAAGACGGACTGAACATGTAGATGTATACAAAACCAGATCGGATTTCCACATTTTTTCACCTTCACCACGCCAGCAACGCAAAAAACGCTTGCCACACATTTTCCGCCTATTCAAAAGCGAATTTATTTTGCGCCACCCTTACACCCCCCCCACGCCCGTATATATTCGCTTTCTTTTCGTCGCCGTTCCCGCCGTCGACGTGCTTTTCGTTGGTTCGCTCTTTTTGTGTGCCGCGATCTCTGATAGGGGCGGCTCGGTGTTCGGTAATACAAACGGCAGAATTCGCCAGCCGAACGCAAATGCAATGCGTTGAGACATAAGTTTTCATAAAAGACAACTAGGAACTATTGCCGTACGTCGAAGCGTGTAAAATATTACTTCGTTCAGGGGACGGCGGTTGAGGAAATGCTTCATAGCCGGATATATTGAAACGTGGAAAATTGGCATACCCGTTGCACTATTGAAAACGCTTTTTGCGTCAGTGGAAGTATGAGATAATTTTTCTTGCGTTTTTTCTCGTCGTGCGGCGTCTTCGTTTTTGCGCCCTTGTTGCCACTCGAAAGAGATGATGTGCGGGCAATGAAAGAGCACGCAAAAAGGAGTAAGAAATATGTGTATTGCTCGCACTAAGGTTATCATAAAATATGTGCGCGGTAGTAAGAGTACGTGGGAAAACGGGTGCTTTTTGATAAATCCACACAACTTTTATCATGCGCGTATATGCGAACCGTATTTTTTGTGCTTTTCCGTTGTGTCACGAATGTTTGAACAGACAGCGATTTTGCATTTTTTTCTAATTGATTAACATTTTGCGAGTACAACCTCGCTTTTTGCAAAGTTTTAACAATATATTACTTACGTCTGAACGCCTTTAAACTCAGTAAACCAAACTTTGTATAGCTGCGACTACCTTTTTTAATACACTTTTTGGCGTCCCCATGTTTAAATTCCTTTTTCTTGAATCCTATTAACATTAACTTTATGTTCTTGATGATGTTCTTGCCTTTTGGTTTCTGTCCGATATCGTTGCGTCCATTTTGCCATCATTAGTTATTTTTATTCCTAGGTATTTGTATTCCTTGCAGTGGTTTAGAATTGTCCCATCTTGGAGTGTGAGACCTTGTTGGATACCTCCTATACACATATATTCCGTTTTTTCTCTATTTACATCGAACTATACCTACAAAAAAATCATTAAAATCGATGTCGGACAATGCGTGATGAATGTTGTTTGTAAAATATTCTGAACCTACTGAATCTCAAGGTACTTTTGTGAAACGAAGTTAATTTTTTGTACGTGTCTGTCCACTGAAAATTACGTATTCATCCTGCCTTCATTTTTGCATTTCGTCTTCAATGTCTCTAATTGGTTAACGCTCCAGATTACAGGCGTTTTTTGTGCGTGTTTCTTTCTTTCTTGCAACGGTGTAACGAATTCAAGTCGGCGCTGGAGGTTTTTGCTAATTTCGGCGCGCGGTTTACGTCGTTTCGTCCACTTAGCCCGGCGCCTTCGCCATGGCCAAGGGGGACGATAGCAGACAACGCAGAGATGTGCGTCGCGCACAAAGAGTAAATTAACGAAAAGTCTTTATTGTTTTTGTGCCGCCGACGTCTGCGCCCTGCTGACAGTCGGCGGTGGCGGTGTGAAGGGCGGTAAACCGTCCCGCTTCATTTGTTATCCTCGCAAGTTACACAAAGCACTTGACCGGGCATTTGTCATTATCCGTGAGTTTCTGCGCTTTTTTTCTGCATCCATTCCTTCGTTCTCTTTTTTCTTGGAGCGTCTTTCTTGGCAATGCGGTTGTAATTATTAAGGAAATATCGGTCAATATCTTGCCCTATTTTATCAAAAAACTTTTTTTAATACATATATCGAAAAATTTACTATGATCTATCGACCTTGATAAATATATTTATTTGTGAAAATTTATACATTTCACGTTGACCAAGACAATTCACGGCATAATTTCTTGAAAATATCAATCATTCCGATATTTTTCGATACTTGTGATATTTCTGATATTTTGCAAAAATCTTAATACCGATATTTTCGATATATCCGATATTTTCGATATATCCGATATTTTTCAATTCTGATACTTATCGATATTTTAAATATTTCCGATGTTTTTCGATAATTCTCAATACTTTTCAATATTGTTGATATTTCCGATTCTTCTTGACACTTATCGATACTTTTCGATATGTGTGTGTGTGTGTGTGTGTTCATGAAAATACACTCATTTCACCATGACCGAGACAATTTTCAGCATAATTACTCGAAAATATCAATCTCTCATTCGTGAACGGAGCGTAGTTTGAATGGAATGCAATATGTATCGCCGAGCACGGCCCGTTAAGGAATGTCGACGTTCACAACAAGGCGAAATTGCGCTGCGTTTGTGGCTCAATCTTAGCGTTCCGCTGCTCATTGTTTTCGCTGATATTCAAATAAGAATTTTGCGGTAAAGGGGAGACGGCAGCCGCAAGTACAACAGTAATAGGAAGGGGCGCACCATCAGAAACGCCAGCGAAGGGAGCATTGAGTTGAAATTGTATGCATATTTATGTTCTTTTTAAAATTTCTTTGTTACGCACTTTGTGTGCGCCAAAGAATGACAAAGGTTTTATTTATTTCATTTCGCTTTGAACAGTTGCCGGTTTATAGGCGCAGATTTCCGCCAAGCAAGGCAATTATTTACCACCTTACCTTCTTAAAGCTGAGATTTTCCCAAGACATTCATTCAATATTTTGCTTTATTATTTGTAAACTGTGCAAATGTGCATATGCTTATAAAGGACATCGTCTATTGACAAAAAAGTCGAAACCTGACGTGAAATATTTTTGATATTTTTCGATACTTCCGATACATAACGATACTTTTGCGATTTAAAAGTATTTCCGTTACTTTTTTTAACGAGATGAAATTTCCAATAGTTTCCTTCGATACTTTAGAAAGCTAATTTCCGTTAGCTTTCGATAATTTTGATATTTACAATACTTTTCGATACTTTTAATATTTCCGGTACTTTTCGATATTTCCAACACTTGTGACACTTGATATTTCCGTTACTTTTTGATATTTCGTAGACTTTCCGATATTTCGTAGCCGGACCGATCATCGTGGTAGAAATCAACGTCGGACATTTCTCCGTGGGCTGACCATCGTGGGCTCATTTCAACGTTGGGCTATCCATCGTGGAGACATTTCATCGTCAGCATGATAAAACATGAACGGCTACTTTAATTATTAATTAAAAACTTCCAGTATTAATGTTTATTACATTAGCTATCAGGTACTTTTTGAATTTTTAAAATATCTGATATAGTTTTACGGGAAATATGATTTTTTTGTTTGATTTACCGAGCATAGACTACTATGGTCATTAGCTCTATTCAATTCTTGTTCAATGTAATTAGTCATATTAGAGGCTAATACTAATGATAAGAAGAAGAATTCACTATATACTATGCATCCCGACCGAGAATCGAACTCGGTACCTTGTGATCAGTAGTCATCAAACGAAATCACTGCGCCACTTGGCTGGGCAAAAAATAACTGACAACTTTAAAACTAGTCATTTTCCGGGAAACTCGATTTTTTTACAAAGTTAGAATAGGACTACATCATCTTTGCTTCAACGTTTCTACTAAAACAAACTACATTTATTGCATATTTTTAAAAGCCATAAGTGAAGGGTAATTAGAAAAACTATTAGTCTAATAGAAAATAAGAAAGAATTACAAAAAATAATATAAGCTATGAGTACGTGGAAATACAAATTAAAGCTTTTCTTGGTCTCTTGTGTTAATAACACGAATTCCACCATGGAATTGCACTGATTTTCACGAATGTATATATAAATATATATAAATTTGGACATATATAAGACAAACTGGAGCATTAATTATATTAGTGGAAATAGCAAATGTGTCCATGTTTAACAGGTGACTACCACCGTATATTGATCGTAGTTTGGAAAGTACACATCGTAAATCCTCATTTGTTGAAAACTGTAAATTACACGATTCTTCCTCTACTCTTCAATCTCGCGTGCAAATTGAACGCGTTGTGCATGATTTAAATTATCGCGGTGCATTGCATTGGAAATTATAAATGCGGCCGCAACTCCGGCTGTGCGGTGGCGGTGAAAAGCCAAAATAGGGCTGAATAGAAAATAGATTATCCAAGCGCGTTGTGCGCGTATGTGAGTGTGTGCGGTTATGCGGTCTGGCTGCCCTCCCCACCCCCACCATCATATTTCATTATTATCGTCGCAGAACGCCACCCTCCAGAAACCGCCCACAGGACGGTGGTACCAAGTAAACAATTCGTTAACAGTTTGCACTTTACACGCGGGCATTATTAGCTCGTCACACACATGACGACGCGGTTGTCAACGTCCTTGGGGAAGGTGGGGGTAGTTTGGGGGGGAGGTGAGTTGACGCCAAATTAGCGATGTCCGGCCGGACGGATGAATGAATTCGGTAGAAAATGAGGGACGAGCGAATTATGACAGTTTAATGTGCCCGCCTTATGGTCAGCGACGCGCCTCGCACGCAATTCGAAAAGGTCACGGCGCATTCCTTCTTTATTCATAGCATAATCTATCCTCGGACGTTTCTATTACGCGTTGCACATCGTTGCCGGCGGGTTATTATTATAAATGCTAATTCGGCCACAACATTGAGACAGATAACACGCGACATTGTTGACGGTGATAAATGAATTAACCACGCGAGGAGGATGGGCTCGGCGTGTTTGAAGCTGGGATAATCCTTGCAATACAAGAATATGTGTGTGTATGTATTTCATTTTATAAAATTTGTTTAAATTTAAAGATAAGTATTCATTTGTTAATGTTTGCAATTTCGATAATCAACTCTTTTTTTTTGTTCTTTATGTTTTTATTTTTATGTTCTTTATGATATACGATGTTAAGAAAAGAGGTTTTGCTCCGATCCACGAAATACCTTGAATTAATTGTGTCAAAATATCGCTAAATATCTAAGGTAACGAAAGGTACCGACAGTAAAAAAAGTATCGACAAATATCGAAAAGTTGACTGAAATATCAGAAAGTATCGATAAGAATCGAAGAGCATCGGAAATATCAAGTATCGAAAAAAATCAAAATTAAGGAATAGTACAGGAAATATCAAAAATAAGTAACGGAAATTCGGAAAAAGAACTAGCTATTCCGTGCTATTCCCACGTGAGACCAACAAATGCTTTAATTTATGTTTCCTTACTTACTAAAAGTATCGGTATTTTTATTCGCATATCGATTATTTAACTACAATATATTCCATGCCAAAGCGTTTTAGTCTATCAATTTATAATTTCTCATTTGACTTATCAAGGAGAATGTTTTAATGTTTTTTTTTTCTTATCTTCCAATCATTTAAGCATTTTATATTTTCCTCAACGTTTGCTTTATCTATATTTTTCTTAAAATTAATCCTTTGTCAATTGCATTAATTGCACGTTCGTGACAAAAGTAGCAGAAGTCGTATTTTTATTTAATTGGATAAATAATGGAAATCGCTAAAAAAGAAAGTAACCACAGCGGTCTTGAAAGACCGAATGAATGATCGATGACTGACACATAAAATCGGATTTGTTGTATTTCTCTTTAGTTTTCCTTTTTGTTCCGAGACGCACGTTTCATCTTTACATGCGCGAGCGTACTTTCAATATTTCGTTCGGGGATTTAGAGATTTTCCATTTACAGATTTCGCCCAATGCGTTCCAACAGCCTTTCGATTTACCGCCACTCGGGCAGAAGACGAAAGAAAAACACAACAGCCATCATAGGCTTACACAACATCTGTGCGGTGATTTCTCATGTTTTGATTAATTCGATTTTGTTTTGCCATTTTTGTTGTATGCGCAGGCCAATCGTGTGCGTTCCACTTCTTTGCCTTTGTGCTCTTTCCCAAGCGGGCCTGTCAGAAGTTTGGTCATGCAGATTCACGAAAAATTGAAAATTTGAAAATGGCCCAACAGAAACGCTCCAAAAAAATTGCGGAGTAGGCGAATAAAACGCTCCGCGGCGCAATTCTAATTAATTTTTAAACTTCACGCTCAATTTCACCCATGAACTTGACGGCCGCTGCTGTGCGTTCGCGGATTAGCCAATGCCCCAAGTCCCAGAATCCCTCATCACGCGCTGTTGATGATAAATGGCGCGTCGGCGATGATGTCACAATGAAAGTCGACGGCGCTGGCTTTCGTGCAGCGCCATCTTTTCAATCAGGCGCAGGCATTATCCGCGCGGTACACCCGTGTACCGCGACACCACAAGCTTTAATCATTGTTGCGCACGCCATAATCGTAATGAGAGTCGTCGGAGTGATAATAATTAATTACCACTCGACCTGCGCGAGTGGTGTTCGCTCCCGGCGTGCGGCAACATGTTTACAAAGCGAGTGATATTATCAAAATGTGCAATGTGTCGTTAACAACCAGTCAAGCGTCTTGGCAATTTACGGCTTTTATGCATTGGATGATTGCGCAATTAGTCGTAGCTGGTTGGCCTTACGAGTAATGAGACTCATTGACGATGGGAATGCAAAGGGATTGTTTACGTAGAGGAAGCCAGTAAACGTTTTAATTTTGTGCCTTAGTATTCTCGTTCTACTTCCCTATAATCATATTGAAGATTATTCTACTCCTACATTACTCTTTTCAAGTGGTTCGTCTAGTTTCTATTAGTATACTCTCTGACTTTTTATACCTTTATAGACGTTCTCCTCGTGCTAGTCGAGGTTTTTCCGCATGTACATCTTATTTCAACTTTTTACTAATGTCGATAGGCTATTCCTATCTAGGACAGAAATATTAATATAATCGACAATTTCGACAGTTAGACTTTGCTAAAACATAATTAATCTTAGTTGAAAAAGCGAAGGGATTAAATGCATTGTAGTTAATTTGTACCACTCGCGGTTTGGCTTACACCACTAACATATACCTTAAACTTGTAACTTTTATACAAACTGATGTGAATGGAGATGAAATTATAAAACCTAGGTTGGCATTTATTAGCTGAGCATTTTTGTGTTAGACACGCTTAATATGCAGGGTTTTTTAACGTGAAAACTTCAGATATTATGCGAAATAAGCCGTCTACGAAAAAAAACATAGATAATGAAAAAGTAACAATTTCATGAGGGTGTATACCACGGTCGTTTTTCCCAATGAAATGGTTACTTTTTGATTACCTACAATTTTTTCGTAGACGCCTTATTTCGCAAAATATTTTTAGTTTTCACGTTAAAAAGAAACTCCCGGTATGTTTTCAAATTATGGAGTTTATGTTCTTTTATGGCAGTACGCAAGAGTTTTATGGTGGTGTTGCGATTATTAGAAAACGTTATTTATACGTTTCGAACCGAAGCGGGAGTTTAAAGTGTTCTATCGAGCAGTTACGACTATTGATCACCTCATGTTTGGCCACCGATAACTGTTGGGGTATACCCGACTCGATTTCTTTGAGATGTTCTAATCTCGACACAGCATTACAATTAATTCCATTCGGTGGTGTGTTAAACGAAGGAGTTATTTGTTTTAATTTTATTGTTATCATTAATCGTATAGAAAGTGGGTTTGAACCCAAATGAAAAAAATTGTATTTTTGGTCCTCAGACCTGGCCATCGACCATACTGGTCCTTCAGCCAATAATGTTATTATTGTGATTTTGTTGTTGTTTGATATGTATTGGATGATGTGGGTTACGCAAATTTGCGATTATTGATTTTAGTGTAATTTTTTGAAGAGTGGTTGATCTCTCGATGTGTGCTTTTTAAAGGTAATGTGAATTTTTGTGAATGGTACTTGTGAATAATTGTTATAATGGGTGCCCATCTCGGGGACTCGAACCCCGTCCGACTGCGTGGTAAGTCGAAACATTACCGACTGTGCTGTCCAGGTGGGCGAACCCAAATAATTTTATAGTTTTCGGAATTTTATATGAGGCTTGACCAATAAATAGTCAAGTGTTCTTCGTCTTCGTCTTTGCTATTTCTGTTTGCAACGGAGCGCCGTAAAATTCGGAATTGTTTATATACCATTCACTTCACCAGAGTTTCCCAGAAGCATTGGTGTTGCTAGTCAACCATATTCCAAAAAAAATCAAGTGCCTCAACATGTTCGGGCCAACGGGCCACATTCTCCGAACGACTATTAGTAGTAGTTTCACCCTTCCCAACTTCTTCTCTTACTGGTCGAATGCCTTTGTACACGTCCATCTTATTTAAAAAGCTCCTTATTGATTTTATTTTCAATTGCTTTCTGTATATGGGATTACGTTTTATCCTATTCGCTCTTTACTTCCTCTATTGCATATTTTTATCCGAGTATATCTTGGTCCTGGAGTTTTAGTCTATTACGGTCCATATCACTTGTTTGGTCGATTTACATAATTCTTTCAGTAGCATCTGATTCTCTCCAAGCTTTGTAGAATTCATGCTCGGGGGTTAGGTTAGTCGTCGAAAAAGAGACGTCCTCAGATCTTTTTTTCTGCAGACTTATTACTCAATGTCTCTAACCAAATTAAGGAAGCCTTCTTAGCTAGACCTAAATTGAATTCAAACCAGAATTTGTATATTTCACCCTTTAAATCTGTATTTTACTACCCCCAATTTAAACACGAGTACTTTAACCGTGAATAATTCATACAATAATAACCCCCGAATTGATGTTGATAATCGTAAAATAGCACACCATCAAAATGGGTAAGAACTATTCACACTGGCGATAGCGCAGGAACATCTTCGCAGTCCATTATAAAATATCGAAAACGACTAGTCGTTTTAGGGGGCGGTGGAAACTAATGGACGAAATGTAAAGATATGCACCTCCTTAGAGTAAGATCAGCCACGATACGATGACGGGTCGTCGTCGTCGTGTAGGAAGATTTCCCAGCGGAGCCGCCAAGAGCAGCCCTCGAACTCGCTAGCGGCGGCGTCAAGTAATTGGAAGCAAATGAGCCCGATTAATTTTCATACCTCGCCTAATTAGCAATTAACAAAGAATCGCACCGTCGCTCCACGTTCGTGCTTTTTCCGCGTGCCCCCAGCACCGGCAATCCGCGTAACAAGATTTCGCACAATTCGCGACGAATTCGGTTGTCGTTGCGCCAACAAATCGGCGCATAAATGACGGTAATAACCCCAACGGCATTATTTTCGGCAAAGTGTGTTAGTGAGAGGTGGTTTTGGTGGTTTTCCGACATTTTCCACGCCGCCAACGAGAGGAAACTGGCAGAAACAGAAAGGGTTGTAAGTTTATTAGTGAAATTATATTTTCCGGAATAGTTTGAAAAATGTGAATTCTAAAAATACTGCATTTAATTTGTTAGTTGATTAATGCTTGGACAAATAACGATTCTATTTATTTTAATACGCCGTTACAAGTATTGCTTTTCAACACATAAAATATTTATCAATTTATATTTCCATTAATCTGTTGGTTATTTGGTTTATTTTTACGATCACGAGCCTTTGATTCAATTCATGAAATTATAATCGAAAAGGACGAGTGTGCTTTTGACCACACGACTCATGTAACATTAAATATATTCTTATTTATTCATTATTTTCATAATTGGCCACATCAAAAAAAAAAAAAAAAGTATCGGTATCGGTAATAATCGATACCACGTGTCGATAATAATCGATACCATGTGTCGATACTTATTGACTTTTATCGATACTTTAATTTTCGATACTTATCGATAGTATCTAATTAGTCATTTTCGATACTTTTTGCATGCCCCTGCACTGAGGCCATTTGTTAATCACTACCACCAATTATGATGATAATCGTACTCTGAGCGACCGATTCGGCCCTGGGGTAGCGTTGGTTATTTTGAAAATATGGAAATTCAATGATTAAATTCTTTATACCATGCAATAATATACCATCAAATCGACAAATTATAATGCGATCAATACATTTGTAATGAAATCAGCCGATACTTACTGCTGAAGTATCGATACTTTTAAAATTCCATTTATTCTAAAATTATTATAAATTATTTCATTAGTACATTCACATAAATACATCTCAATATTACGGAATGGAAATTTCCACTAGTTCTTGATATTTATCCGTTAAACGCAATGAACGAGATAATCTTGAAAGATTTGGAAATTAATACCAAAATTGTGCTTTATAATCCAAAATAGGTTATTACTCATTCGCAGAAATATTAATTATGAAGAAAGTTATATTCCCTATACTTTCCGATTTTATCAATTCGTCGCAATCAAAGTATTCAAAGTTGATAAATTACAAGTTTCGATACTTCGAAGTCGATTCCTTAATTTACTCAATCAGTAATTTTACAATCAGTAATTTTACAATCATTAATTTTATCATTTAGGAATTACTGCGATATTTTTCATTCTCTAAATGTAACTCCCAAGTAGTAACATCATAATCATTGTGCCGATAATATACTGGAATATTACTGTAACGAGTAAAAAAATAATTTGAAAATACATTAACAGATGGCGTCAATGTGTATTTTCCATACCAATAAGTATCGATACTTGGGTATCGAAAGTATCGAAGTTTCAAAAGTATCGATACTTCGAGAAAAGTTGACATCCCTACTCACTGTTAAACAACATAATATCTTCAACAACATCAACACCAATAAAAAGACATAAAGACAAAATATAAATGTCGGAGAGACCAAAATAGTCGATAGTCACTAAAATATATCAATTAATTATTTTAAAAAAGTAAAAATTGGGTTGTTGATATCTGAAGTATACGCCGCAAAAAATAGTCTCGTATAGAAGTTTTACTTCAAAAATAGTTTGAACATTTTTTGGAATCATCTCAAGCGAGATCTGTTTACTTCTGTAAATTTGAAGTGAGTTTTGAAAGAAAAATATTTTCACTGATAATCTTATAGTTTATGCCTTACTTCCCGTTCCTGCCAACGTCCTCCTGCTCATGCAATGGTAATTTTCCGACAATAGGTGTTTGCATTTGGGCGCGCAAAAAACACCCACGTCTGGCCAGACGTATAAAATAGATGCGTTGACAAAGCAATGCTCAGAAGCGCGCAAACTAAAAACTAATTCATGCGAAGCACGTATTTTATAGCCGGCGCGCAACGCAACTTTGTTCGACAAATTAAACATTCCGCCGCGCGGGCATAGCCAAAGTTTGCGCACGCCCCGGATGTTTTATGTGTTTCTTATTATGCATCGTGTTTATTCTTTTAATGTATCTAGTTACTACTTTATTTGCCAATTCGGCGTGGTGATTGTCGCCGGTATTGCACGAGGCGCAGCTGTTTGCCATCCCGGTGGTGCGCCGTTTTGATTGTTGCACTTGATTGTCGCAGTGCGCATTTGGTAATAAAACCGCGATACGCGAGTGCAAATCGAATCGGCATAGTCGGCGCCGCGCGCGGTCGGTGCAGTCGGGTCGAGTTAATTGCAAAAACAACTTCAATAATTCAGCGTTTGCGTGCGCTCCCTTTCAATGTTCCACTACATCCCTACGAGAAGATGGCGTACATTTTCGATAGAGTCAGTTCAATATTAATTAACTTTTAATATATAATTATGTTACCTCAAACAATAAGTCGAAATACAATTAAAAATCGAATAGTAGCAGACTTTAAACAGAATGCCTCAATTGCTTTGGCTGGCCCACGAACTGCTCCTTGCTACAAGCAAATATAAAGAAATTTGGCTATACATAAAAATATATCTCGATCATTCAGTATTCTGTGATACGACCTGTCCTCCCTCTAACGTTGCCTGCACTAATCACATGTATCTTTGGGGATATCAGACACGCGACTTCTTGCAAGTAATTGTTTATGCTCTTTATATGATTTCATCAAGTATTGTTTACTGAATTTAATAAAATTGACATGATTATAAAGTGTATAATTACCTCAAACAATACGTTGAAATAACATTAAAAATCAAGTAATGGACTTAAAAACAGAATGTTTCAATTGCTTTGACTGACCCACGACATACTGGTACACACAAATATGAAGAAATTTGACCTACAACCCAAAAAGGCTATGTTAGGAATATGTGGTGTTGTCATGTGTCATTTCATACATAAAGTATTTCTTGAGCATTCAGTATCCTGTGATGAGTCTTACAGGGAGTCCTGTGTTCCCTTCAGTTCTATTCTTGCAGTTTATAATGTTAACACGTTCTGACTCACGCTCCTAGTCAGGACCAAGAACAGCAAAATTGTAAGGCTACATAAAAAATTCTGAAATATAAAATAGAAGACAATATGCATTACCCCTTTTCTGATCTGATATCTATAATACATCCTTAAAATGTTCAACATTTTTCTGACTTTTACTGATATTCCTTTCTCAAACAATTTAGCAAAGGTTAAAAATTCCAATATCCTCCTTAGTCCCAAATTATTGTAAACAAATGTGTCGAAACCCAAAATGTTTACAAACTTGCGTGGATCTCATTGGTTCGTTCAACTCGGGGCCCTCGGGGACTTCTCGATTTTGTACAATTTGAATGACAATTTCCGGTTCTCCTTCCACGTTTTGACCGATTCGAGCCTGGGTCGCTTTATGCGTCCGCTTCCCTGGCGCACGAATCCCCGCGTTTGGCAGCGTTATGACATGACCAAATTCAATCTGGGAGCTTTTGCCGGTCGACCGTGTTGCGCAAAGCGCACATCAAAGGCTCACCGAAAAGTTGCCAATAAATGAATTGCAACGTGATATCATTGAACGATTACGCTCAGATTTTTTGGGGTAACCAACATTGAGACATTATTTTTAGATTGGAAAAAAGTTATAACTAATGAAGTATAAGATAGGTACATACTTGTCTCCAAGACACCATGTTCAAGTGATTCGAATTGTATGACTGCATAGTATGACGCCATGTTTATCCCAACCAGTTGACAGTAACTATAACTCCGCCCAATAAATGTCCGATTCGCAGTATATGTGGTACAATTGGTTAAAGCAGGTACTTGATCCAACTCAGAGGTGGTCTAACGGCCTCCTCGCCCTCATTGGAGAGAGTAAAATCACCATCTTCCTTGATATTTGGAATTTAACCGACCTAAATAAAATTTGAATTAGTTTTGCCGATACTATGTTATAAAACTACGTTCTATTAAGCTGCAATAAAAATTAATGTACTTACAATGATTAATTATGAATTTGGCAATATTCAGCTGCAACCATTTTAAAGCTAACGTGTTTCTAATAAGGCACCATTGTTTCAGAACGCCTAAACGTTCTGTACGAAAAGAACTGGACGAAGCTGGTGACCGAGCAACTAGAGAGTTTTGAAAGGGCCGTCGTGGATTCAGGTCGGGCTAGCGCATCAACCGCGGTCGGCACGCAGTGGACCTTCGGCGGGGCACTTCTTTATTCCCTCACGTTATTAACCACCATAGGTTTGTCCTCTTGATTTATTCATTACTTTCATCTGGCGTAAAAGGCTGCTCTAAAGCCTCCCTGCATGCTTCCAGCGCTCGAAATGCGAACGTTGATTTTTTCTCTTCACCTCTACGAAAACATTGCTTGCGTAACGAAGACAGTATCCCAAAAAAGCAGAAAATCCAAAAATCCCAAAGATCGATCTAGAATCGAATAGAAAAAAAAAATTCAAAAGTTTATTTTTTAGGATATGGTCGGTTATCACCACGTACCGCTCTCGGGAAAGTTGCGGCCATATTCTATGCGCTCGTCGGGGTGCCGCTGATGCTCGTCCTGCTGTCGGCGTTAGGGTCCCTTCTCGCCGGCGGCTGCCGTCGTATCTATTCGAAACTATGTTGTAAACACAAAGTGCCAAAGTCGTCGCATTCCCACACGGTGGTAGGTTATCATAAAGCCAGCACGGGAACGATGCCGACCTACAATCACACCTGTAAGAGTCATCACGATGGTGGGTGAACTTGGCCAAAATAAGATGGCCTTGCAATCTTGTGTGGTAGTAACCGTCTTTCTTCGTGCAGACTGTGCCGCGATTCAGATTACCTCAGCGCAGAACAACTGTCACAACAACAAGCACATGATGGAATACCAGGATCACCTGGAACCGCCGAAGAAGACCATCTTGGCGACCGTGCGCACGACACACGCGCGCGGTCGCTGTCGTCAGATGCAGGTGCGACAGATGCTCGCCGATCCGCAGCTCTGTCCCACGCATGCGACACCTACACGTAACGCCATCGGCTTTCTCACCGGCACGGCGGACATCGAGGAGGACGAGGAGGATAACGAGCAGGAGCACGGGTAGGTTTTTAGTTTCATACCATATTTGTACCACCACAGATGGTATCATTGGATCAATCTCAAAATTTCATCCCTTGGGGCCTATTTTTGAGAAAATTCAATTCTTCCTGGTTTAGGAAATCCAATTCAGAGGTACCATTCTCTCTGGTCTTGTTCTGAAAATGGAATTATAACTGGATAGATTGATCTGTGGTAGGATAGTTACCACCTACGAAATGAACAATTCCAATTCCTGAATCACTTCATGTTTGTAGTGTTTTACTAAAGGGTTAAACTGTTGCAGGATGTGCGGCGCACACGATACACCATCGCGGGTGCCACTCATCTGTCGGCAGCAGGAGGCGGCTGATTCGCTTGGCTCGCCGGCGCCGCGGTCCCTCTCGTCGACGACACTGCGGCGAGCGCCCACAGTGCCTGCGACGCTCGTCCTGCTCATCTTCGTCGGCTACGTGTGTCTGGGCGCGTGCGTCTTCGCCGCCACCAGCGGGTGGACGTTCCTCGACGCCGCCTACTTCTGCTTCATCGCGCTGACGACAATCGGCCTCGGCGACCGCCTGCCACAGAACCCCGAGATGAACGCGCAGCTACAGCTGTACGCGTGTTGCGCGTACCTCTTCCTCGGCCTCGTCGTCGTCGCGATGTGCTTCAGCCTCGTCCATGACGAGCTGTCGGCGCGGTGTCGGCAGTTCGCCGTCAACGTGCGCCTCGTGCGGAAGTAAACCTACCCGTTTCCGGCCGGCCCCCCTGCAACCACTCCTCCCCCATCGATTACTGGATCAATGTCGTATCTGATAAAACTGTGAATAAACGAACGCACGCCCTTCGTGGCGGCACATCCGAATTGACATAACTGTTTATTTATCCCAGGCTTATAGTTTATCGTTACAGAAAAATTAACGTTGTGGCGGTACGATGTATTGGACTGCACGTTTGGGTAGGTTGGTGGTTGTTCACAGTTAGTGTGGTGGAAAGCATTAAGCGGTTACTGGTCATGTATGGTAAACTCCAGATACTGCCATGCGACGTCTTGCAGAATCTTGTATTGCTCCTCGAACATGTGGGCAAGTTCGAATGTGTCCGCGACTACAAGGGAGGGAGAGAGCAAGTGTGTGCTAGTGTGATGGTGTGCTTATCTGTGGCCTAGTACTTACCATGTTCAATTACCTCCAACGTTGCTGGGTCCGCAGTAGCTCGCCGGGAGTCCAAGTAGTTGGCAATCGGAATCAGGGGCTCCATGATTACGCATTGACGGAGCAGTGGTCGGAAGGTGTAGTAGTCGGTCTCCATCAGAATACGCTGCAACCGGCGGCGAATGCGATTTATCTTGCGCTTGGCCGCCCGCCCTGCCGTGGCGAGGGCATTGATTTGTATCTCGCGCGAGCGATTGATGGGATTTTCTGAGCGTCGACGTCCCTTCGCGTTTTCCATCGTAAAAAGCAGGAATTATAAGTTTTATGTAGAAGCTATTCTGTATAAAAAGAATATAAAAATGAAAATGACTGACACGCGAGGGCTGCAAAAGCAGGACTGGTAGGTTGCATACGTAACAGCTGCTAAGGGACCTGTGGGAACCGATTTTCCTGACTGAGAACGAGAAATTCGACCAATTTCACTTCGTGCGAATCAATTCGCACATATACTGGGCTAATTTGTTTCTAACAATAAATTTTAATGCTCTCAGAGGCGTCGAAAAACCGAAAATTTTCTAATTGGAATTGCGTCTAGAAAATCATGTCAGACTGAATTGAAACATAATGATGTTGCTACCGCAACACATATATTTCAAATATGACCTACTATGTATTTTTAGGTAAATATATAAGAAAATATGTTACATACCTTTAATTCCATAAAATATGATGTTCAGCAAATGATATCCACGTTATATATATTCACTCTCTGTGGAAGTTCAATTAATACTGAACTAAGGGAACAACTGCTACAGGAAACAGGTTGAAAACACAAGATAGATTTGCAAATACTTATTCATTTATTTTCTTTCTAAACAATCGTATTCCCTACTGCTATAGACTTTAGTGAGGGCAGGTGGTGGTCCGTTCAGTACTGGTTGAACTCGTTACATCAGGCCAACCGAGCAAATTTAGTACGAGGTTTCGAAGAATCCGTTCCTGGGCGTCGTAGACGTGACACAGCCGGAATACCTCACTCACTGCCAATGCAAATTTGATATAATAAGCTCAGGCGATTGTAAATCGCAAACTTACCGCGATCAATGAGCTCCAACAAGTGGCGATTATGGGCCGCCTTCGACCTGTTCAGGTACTCCTCTTCAGAGATGTCTGGATTTCGGAATAGACATAGAAAATATAATGTCTGAAACCGGAGCGGATTTGTTTGCCTGACGATGTCAACGATTGAAAGTAAGATGTCTCTCATTCCTCGCATTGTATTTCGCGCGGCCGCCATGTCCATTTCGCGTTTACTTTGATGTGATGCGACAAATTGACGATTATACCTCAGGTTGCGATTGTATCTCCAGTATGGAGTGTGTCTCCAATAAGGAGGATTCATTTTGAATGTTTGAATTTTCGCTCTCTGTTCTTTTGTCTCTGGTATGCTGACTGAAGAGGGTAATTCACGGTTGTCTACTGGTAAGGACTTCTGAACAGTGTTGCCAATTCGGGTGAGTCTGGATTGAAGAACTTTAGAGTAGTTTAGGAGGCAAATAGCACACTTCGATGTAGAATTAGACTGTGATTTTCAAAGGAATCGAAGTAGATTTATTAATTTTCGTGGATGTCCTATTTTATGAGAGAAAAATAGGTTTCTGCTTTTGAAAGTAATACATTTTTTAGCTTGCCGTAAATTTAGCATGCACCCCACGTCAGAACGCACTGCAATCTTGAGTGCACAAAATTTCACTTGCAGATTACCTCCTGCCGCACATCTTGCAAATGTCTAGTATTTCAAAAATAAACATCCAAACCGGCAGATATGGTCTGCCGTACACCTGCAAAATGTGAACGCTCGTTCTCAGCTGCTTTTAAACCAACAAATATGATAAATGCAGTCTAATTACAATTGACACCCAAGAAATTCCTTTGAAACATTAAGGTCTCTGTTTTCCGGACTCAACAAGAAAGGCGTATTTACTTAAAATCTGAGAAGTTATTAGGAATTGAATATTTACCTCCCGTTCGAATTCGGTCAAATTTTGTCTTTTCTGTGCCCCCCAAATACTTAAATCGTCCGAAGTATGTTGCATATTTTGTTGCAATATACTTCTGACTAAGATTAAGAATCTCTGCCCAAGACGATCAAATAAAGAATAAAAAATGTACAATGTTGAAAATATGTGCTGCATACTCTTCTTAATTATTAGATTATCTAAACGCTGAACAATGTTCGAAGTAAACAAGAAATACATTTATACTTAAAATCTAAGAAGTTATTAGGAATTGAATTTACCTCTCATACGAGTTGTTGAAATTTTGTCCTTTCTAAGCCGCCAAATTCTTAAATCTCCAAAAGGGTGCTGCAACAAAACAAAAGGTTAAGAATCACTGTCCCAGACCATCAAATAAAGAATAAAAAATTGATAATGTGGAAAATAGGTGAATCATATCCACGTATTTCAGATTGAAGGTCATTCCTCTAACTCCTCTTAATTGTTAAATTATCTAAGCCTTAAACAATGCTCAAAGTAAACAATAAATACACTTATACTTAAAATCCAAGAAGTTATTAGGAATTGAATATTTACCTCTCATACGAGTTGGTAGAAATTTTGTCCAATCAGTGCCGCCAAATTCTTGAATCTTCAAAAATGCGCTGTAACAAAGTAATTGGTTAAGAATCACTTAAAATCAAATAAAGAATCTAAAATTATCTAAACATTGAACAATGTTCGCCACATTTATTTAATACGCAACCTTAAATAGAGACAAGCTTTGGATATTTCAGGATAGATAGGTATGTAGGAAACATCTCATTAGCTTAGTGAAGATGTGGCAATTTTTCAGCAGGTAGGAGTTGATTGAGGAGACTTCTATATTATTGACGGGATCGTTGGCGTTGCGGTGGTATGCCAATGGACAAACGGAACAACCTCCTCTTCAGGGCGCGAAGCTCCTTTAGCTCTCTGATGTATGCTCTGCTCAGGTCGAATGCGGTCATAACTGAAAACAACAATGGTATGGTGGGGGTTATAATGGAGGAGTGCAAAGGCGTACGTATCCTCAAGCCCGCCTTACCACGGTCAATCACAGAGATCATAGAGGGGCTTGCATTGAGTCGTTGCAAGTTGAGGTAAGCTTCATAGGGCACGGAGGGATGCACTAGGATACACTCATGCAGCAATCGGAGACAGTCCGGTTCGGTCCCGAAGTGTATAAGAGACAAAATTTCCTGGCTTAATGCCTGCGATCGTGAATAGCTCTCGGTTATTTGCGCACGCAGCATTTGCACGCGACGTTGCCGACCATTTTCCCCGATGCGATGTATTTGTTGCCACTTTGGAGGAGGCATCTTTGAATAATTGTCGATACACGTGAAACGCACTGCTCGCAATGTTGCTGCCGTTTTCAATCCAAAATAATAACTGGCTGCCTATCTAAAGATAATAGTAGGCTTGACCAGGCCTACTGTCTAGGGAGGATTTAATAATATGGCTAAGCCTATTTCCAAGAGGATCAATGTGAAGACAAATATTGTCGAGATGATATAAATATAAAGCAATTTATTAAACACCGAAAAACACGTGCTTGAATAGTCCATCTATTAATAATTCCGCCATCTATTAATCATTCCGATGTTGATTAATTCTGTTAAAATAGGTGTTGGCAATTCTTTTGTCATTTCTTTAACAAAGCATCCGATAGAACCTCTTTAAAAATCTGTGGGCCACTGCATCTTGTACTGATTTTCATCAGACGAAACATATTAGTATGAATAATTGATATGAACAATTGCTGAATCAACGTTAAACAATTTATTGTATCCCTCTGCCGTCAACCTTACTGATTGTACGTGTAAGTGAGTGTTTAGGATTGTATAAAAATTATGTAGACAAGAAATGTGTGGTATAGGCACGACGTTTCCTGATTTTTTTTAGTGAGGACTACGCAAGATCTCCAATTGACGAAGTTGCTCTTCAAATGACATCATCAGCTCGACGATGCGGCACACTAAAATGGAACATCCATGTTCAATAATTGTGCCGCGTGTTGCTAAAGGATTGCGGCTACTCAGAAGGAAGATACTCACTTTTCCTGGCGAATTCCGGTATGGTGGGATCACTCTTCCAGCGTGCAGCGAAATAGTCATAGAGCGAAATGGGTGGCGTTGAGGAATGGCACTCCTGCAGGACTGTCTCGCATCGTACACGATCTACTCCCTGCCAAGCGCGATGTAGAAGCAGTCTGGTGTGGTTCAAAGATGCAAGACGCTCCGCAATTACTGTCTGGTGATTGCGATGTTCATATGCGAACATCTTATTGAACATCGCCTTCACATCGTAGCGTTTGCGGGGCTGCATCGTTTTTTTGCTGGAACGAACTGCTACTCCTAAGTAGTATGTATTGTATTTTGACAATTGTCTAATTGAATACATTTTACTAAGCAATATTATAACCTGAAAACAACTTTAAAGCACTCTAGGTCTCCAGTCCCTAAAATTTATTGTTATTTATATCATTTGAGTACAGAGCAAATAACTCAATATTATATTTCTTCTAGGCCTATTTTTCACTGTCACTATTTTATGAATCTATCCATTTCACGCCAAATTTCTTGTGTATGCTTTTGTTTTCTATTGTATTTCAACTGTAACTTCATCGTTTCCTCCTGCAAGACAACCCTCATGCGAGGCCTACAGACATCCCTAGTGACTTTTCCTTCCATGCCTAGTGGCATTATGCCACACCTTCTCGTAGGCGGCTTCACCTCTCTGAGGTGGCTAAGTCGCTCCAGCCAAAAAGAATCCACTGACGCCTCGATCATCCTTCAAAAGCACCTTCTAATTTATAAACTTCTCTCAATCTTGGCACTCGTTCACCGACCTTCTTCGTGACAACAACTTTCCAATACTCGCGTTCTGCTCTCGTGTCTGCATCGATACTTTGTGTTTACAAATAAAACTGTTTAGTGTTATTGAAAAACGCGTACCAGAGAATTATGCATAGATTTAAGAAATTTGAGTGGACATCGTACGCTGGTTGTAAGGCAGCGGAGTGAAGGAATGTACCACGCTAGACGTTGTGGAATCCGTATATAATACGATTTTATTTCCTAAACCAAAGCCTAACACTACTCCGACAGATAATCTTACAAGTAAGGCACATTAACGCCAACTTTTCATCTTCCAGAAAAAATTAAGACAACTTCGTTGACCAAGGTAGTTTCGCCATAAAATTTTGTTTCCACCAAATTTGAAGGATTGATCACTCCTTATGATTCCTAACAATTTGCTAAACATTTTCTGGGATGCACAAACACTTTATCTTTTAAGTCACTTTAAGAGATTATCACTTTAATTAACTTTAATGCTCACTGAAAAGGACAAGTTTTTTAAAAATATTTTTGGTGAAATCATATGTTACGTTTGTAAAAGTTCTTTAAAAATGTTTGTTCATTGCAGTTAAATAATAAGATTGAATTTGTTCCATAAAAGTAGCGGACATTTTTTGTTTTCATTTTTATCGGGATTTTTTTTTTGACATTGACATTTGTATAAGAACAAATCATCGGTAGGCAACTTTTAGGATGTTAATCCTATAATAATTTGAAAGAGAATGATGAATGCCTCTGATGGAGCTTGAATCTGCAATCCCCGTACCTTTGTATGTTATACTTTCGAGAATGTAAACATCTCTTAACAAAATGTCCGCAGCCGAATTCCGATGATTAAATTATATTTTAATAACCCGAATTATTTTTTAATTAGAATACTAGTGACATCTAGCGAAGAGACAACATTATTAAAAAGCACTTAGGAGATAATAAAGGGTACTAAACTTGGTACAATTTAAGTTATTCACGCAGAGATAGCGTTACCTGCATTAATAGTAAATGAAAATAAAATTCTGATCTTATAAAATGTTAATAAATTACAATAAAAATTACATAATATACAATTTTCGACGTGAATATATAATTTCAATTATTTATTGTACGATTACCAAAAACAAATCAATTGTTATACAGAGTAACAAAAAATAAATCAATCAGATTTTGTCCGGCCTGAGTTACTATAAACTTTCATTTCTGCAATCATGTTAAACTTCATTTCGTTTTTAATCGCCAACAAACACAACGTCTCTTCAGTATTTATTCAATCACGATACTCTCGGTTTTAATGACCCGCTCATCTTTCTTTAAATTTGCGTAAAGCGCCGCCATGGGTCCTTCCGCCCTTCCAGCAAAGTCCAGCGTCGCTTTCTTGTTTTCACGCGACGCCATATAGATATCCAGTAGAGTCTTGGCTCCTTTTGTATTCTTCACGGCGGCGGGGGACAACTTCGTCGGCGGCGGTGACATCGGCGAATCCGTGGTGGCACGTATCACCGACGCACGCTGATGCCCTTCGAGCTCGTGAAAGTCGTGGAAGTCCAGCTCGCGGATTGCCTGATCCAATTCGACGCGATCAGCAGTGGCGTCGAACTTGTGGCATTCCAGCAAGCAGGCGTAAATCGCTTTGTGCTGTTCGGTGTGTAGATTATTCTTGATGAGCGTCTCTAGTTCCTTCCAAATGCAGCGATACTGCTCGTCGCGCTTCTGTCCTTTGAACTTCTGACCGCCGTTGGTGAGATGCAACGCCTCGTGTTTCGATTCCAGCCCTATGAGATTGTAGATAACCTGCTTGCATTTGTTTACTTCTTCATCGGTGATCTTCTCCTCTGTAATCAGCGCAGGCAGTGGGTCGATGTACTAAAAGAGACTGTGGTTGCAAAAATATCATTCTTGGAGTTTTTGTTGGTTGAACTACTCCGCCATTGATAGTTTGTGAAAGTTATGCTTCGCTAGTGTAGCTGGCGGAGCAAACGTTTATTGACAAAATTATTGGAACGTAAGTTATCGACATTTAACGTTACCTGAAATATCGGTAAATATCCAAGTATCAATTCTTAACAATACCGATACATATTTGAGAGCAAGTTCTTTGCGATTATTTTTCTTAGCTCATTCACACAACTACTATCAGTATCAGTAAAGGTCACCGATTCGAACCCGGTCGGGGACTTTAAACATTTTCTTTTCGCGTCAAATTTCAATTAAGAAATTTCTTTAGAAATTCATTAAAAGGGCCAATTGATTGCATATTCTTCTTTAAATGATTCATATGTCCATGGTCGTTCAAGTCTGGGTCATTCAAACAAGAAATGAGTAGTTGCGTTAATGAGTTAGGAAAAATAATCGCAAAGTACTTGCTCTCAAATATGCAAAACAATTATACTTTAAACCTATAAATAGAAAAATATATACGAACCGCTTTGAGATTGAAGATCAACGTCGAACTGATAGTCAGAGGCCAGTATTTCGTATGACGTGCCAGCCGTTGCTTCATCTTCAACGTGGGTATCTCTTTGTAAACTGCCGGTTTGAGCGGAAAAAGTCGATTTTGCTTGATAAGTATACCAAAATCAGGGATACGATAGTCTGTGACACGCCCACCACAACCTTCCGAGATGGACGGCGGATCTTCGAGCACCGATCGTGCCGTGGACAACGTGTGCACGAAAATCTCACCACCATGTGCAGCCAGAAGATGGCTTGTAATCTTCCCGCCCACCTTACGCGCCATCTCCAGCATCACCGATCTTCCATTAAGCAGAAAATTAATCAGACACAGGGACGGCCGTGAATTGACATCCACTGGCGTGATGCGATGCATCGACGTGCAGTTCTGCATCTCGGCGGCGCTACAACTACGCGGCGTACACCACTTTAACGTGACTGTTTCGTATTCGTGTCCGTCCTTCTTGGTGCGAATTGCGGCGGTGTCGGCAGCGTTGCCCTTCAAAATCGACGTGTGCGCTGAACTCGCGTGGTATATCTCTACGTCGTAGTTCGCCGAAGACGACGCGTTCTGTTCCTCCTTCATCGGTATCCCCGTCACAGTCGTACTAGCCAAGTCGTAGTGTTCCAGAATCAACGACGACAGTTTGTTGGAAATCAGGGTGGCCTTGATCGAGTGCACTTCAGTGGTGAGGATCGACGACAACTGCAATTTACCCACGTCTGCTTAAGCTGTGGAACTCTCTCAAAACACTTACATTTCGCGGTGCATGATTAGTCACTTGCGACTCGTTGCTAATCGGATATGTATTAATTATAACGAGATGGCAATGGCTGATTGGAATGCTGAGCTCTGATTTACCCTTGCCACTTTGACACAATTGATTCTGTTGCAGTAAAACGTTGTGAAAGATATCCTCCAGCCGTTTCATACTCTCATCATCTCTGGTTGATGTTATACAGATTACTCGGCAGCGGTTTGTCAACTTTGAGATGTCATTGCCCGACATACCTTTGTACATTTCCCACTGTAAGTCAGTGCATTCCACCATTGATGATATTGCTGTTCGTAGACCATGAATAACTGTGTGTTCAGGCATATTCGCACTTCTCGTAGATGGTGGAATACCAAGCTGTGTCATGCCATTCATTATCTAAGAAATACCAACATAAATATGGCAACTACACTCGAATACACCCAAATACCTACATAATTTATAGATTGTTGTGAGGGGCTCCAATTATTTAAAACATGATGCACCGAGTCACTCCCAATAAACCGGATCTGAAACCATATAAAACATGCATTTGTAGATTATATCAGATTGTTTCATGCAGAAGCGAATGAGATCTACCAATTTGCCAGTCGGAAACAAATCCCACGCAATGCGACAGTATTCTATTGCTGATTCTACGCTGCAGGTCCATAGCGACTTTGAGATTGGTTTCACCTGGACATGCGACGAATGGCGGGACTTTATGAAGTCGAATTCGATGGGGGCTTCGCAGGGGATGCCGAAGTAGGGTGTGTGGTCCAACACGAAGATGGTCTTATGGTTGGCTGAGAACATTTTCGTATAAATCGCCTCAGCTAGTTCATAAATGCAAACAATCTAAACACAAACTCGGCATTTTTTTAGGTTATGGAATGCACGCTTGTATGGTGCTGCTAAAACAGGCGGTAATTTCGTGAACTTCATGTTGGTTGTAACTTCGAAAGTTGAGTAAAGTTTTAATACACTTCACATTATGCGGTTTTTTACTTTGGGGGTGCTGAACCAATAGAATTTCTTTATAAAAATATTTCCTTCATTATAGACATGTAATTACATTTCACAAACTTAAATTGAACTTACATAACCTAAAGTAAATTTACATAACCTAAAAATGTAAGTGTATCTTGACCAAATTATCTTAAGAAACTGATTTTTCGTGAATGAGAAAAAATTAAACACAATCACTGTATATTTTTAAGATATGGAACACACTCCTGCACGGTGTTGCCACGAAAACAGTCGGAAATTTAGTAAACCGGTGTTAACTTCGAAAGTTAAGTAACTTCAGTTTTTAGACTTCAGACATACAAAATCAACTGGTTTTCTTCATAAAAGCACCATTTTCATTATATAAATAATTTTAAATACTAATATTTTTTCACGTAATTCAACAAAAACCTACGCAGAATAATGTAACCTAACCTAAAGTTTCCGAACATAGTTAAGTTAACCAAAGTTAAGTTTGCCAAACCACACTATCTTAATAAAACCGATTTTCTTCGTGCCTCTGTACAAAATTAAACCTACTGTCCTCCAATATATTTATACATTATATTATTTATCTGTTTGTTGATGTTATTGCTATTAATCAAATTAATATCATGTTATTAATTAAAAGAATAGAGTTGTATAAATAATTATTTTGCATAAACACAACATGTGGTTGGTACAAATAAATAAACATGCCTCAAATTGAGAAAATTAAACAGTTAGCAAACGAATATAATATAGAAAACGTTATTTGGAAGATTGAAAGCCGCATTCGAATCACTAGAAAACATTTTCAATTTCATGACCAACTTTAAGCATTTTAAACTTCTTAGATTGTATCTATTTTTGCCTCCTGTTCCTCGCTAGCGGTACTCAATTAACACGTATTTATTTAGAATTCGGGCATGCTGCAACTTATTTACCAAGATAGAAATTTTCAACTTAAAGACAAAACTTTCAACTTATATTAAGAAAAATAAGTCTATTCGACTTTTAATGCAGGAAAAAATATATTATAATGTTCCTAACAGAGTATATACACATATTATCAACGAAATTTAAACAAAATTTAAGAATTGTGATATTTATGAGCTTGTGATCTGAGGTTGATTCTAATACTAAATTTCGCGGAATACGAGCAATAAAGGGCAATCGAGCAATCTTTACTGAAAGAATGTGCAATTTTTAAACTTCAAGTAAAAGGCATAGTTTTGATAAATGTACTAACTTGACGCCATAGACGAAATTTAAGCGTTTTTAACACTGATTATAAGAGTAATGGTTCTTATAGATTGTATTTACATTTTTAACCAGATGTACGTCGTTAGCGATACGCAATTAACAAATATTTGTGTAAAACTCGTGAATGTTGCTGAGAGTTGAAAATGTGAAATTGTCGTACGTACGATCGTACGTGGAAAGCTGGCTACCATCATGTTTGCAAAGCGACGCAGTTAGAAACGAAATTAAAAGGTTTTATCGAAAACAATTCCAGCAAAACGAATCGTGGTTAATGTTGCGCTATTTAATTCCATACATATTTAACAGATAAAGAAGGCGCGCTCGCGCTTCGACGACGCATCCTCGGCATGATTCAGGCTCTTCGGCGAAGACGCGCCGGCCGAGAAAGCTGCGTAATCTCATCACCAACCGGCGCGTGTATATTGGAATTACCATTTACCATTAGCCGCGGACGGATTTATTATTCATTACCGTCGGTGTGCCTACGATTCCGAAATGCCCCATGCGGCTTGACTCACGCCGGAAAACGCTTGCTCCGACTCGGCTTGACTGCGCCACTCGGGTTCAACATAAATGAAATTAAAACTAGTTTAGAAACTGAATTGAAGAAGTATGTGACCCACTGACGCGTGCATGACCTAGAAACATATATATGCGATGGCGTGGCCGGTCGGAGAGGATGAAAACCGGGCGACGGCGCTTCCATGCGCAGCATCCTCATCGGATGGACGGCCCCACAAGGTCGACCGCTTCCCAGGCTTGAGAAAATCCCTCTGTCGCACGCAGGCAGGCACACAAGAACGGCGGCGTTAACCTGAATTCTCTGCGTCAATCGGCGACGGTTAGAAAGTATTTCGTCAGCATGTGTGGACGAGCCAAGCGAAGGCGATTTTCATGCCGAAATATGCGCTGGAAAAAGTGTGAAGTCCTTCCGAACTCTGCGAGTCATGCTTGGGGAGATTGAGGTGATTGTGGTGGATGGGAATTAAGGCACGCCTTGGAAAGTGCAACGCTGTGCCCAAAAGTGGCATACCACGCACAACTCGTGTCAACTTTCCGCGGGGCGAGTTCGATTTTATTTTGCCAATTCGCAGTCGATTCTGCGCTGATACTAATTGCACGTCGCTAACTTACTTACGCGACGGACTACTTATTTGTTTGCCACGTACGTACGTACGCGGGCAGTAACAATCATGTTTACAACTTTCATCTGCTTTTTCTTCGGCTTCGACGATACTTTTCCCTAATGAGGAAATTTCAATTTGCCGTCCAGGAACATTATTTTATTTGCCCATTCTGATTTAAAATATGATAACAAGAGAATGGACTTTATATTCTCTAAATAAATTCTAGTTGTTTTGGCCTTCGTTTATACTTTTCTCGCATTGCCAAAGTTGAAGCCTTGCAGAATATCAGGATGACTTTATGACTCCCTAAATAGAAATCCCTAAATATATTTGGCGTTTGTTACATTTTTCAAAAAAGGAAAATGTGACCCTATCTTAACTTCTATTTTGTTAGATACGCCTACATGAATCCCCACCGAGAATCCAACCCGGAACCTCATGGACAGTGGTCATCGAACATGTTATATGGCGTTTGTTAGACTATTCAAAAATAGGAAAATGTGACCCATTGAACTTCGAGTAATAAGTTATTGTTTGATACGCCTGCAAAACTCTATGTTATTAAAGGAATCGGGCGCAATATGAACGAAATGACTATATTCGTCAAATATAATTTTGCTTTTTTTGTCTCCTTTATAATTTTTTCAGATTAAAAAATTTCAGCTTGAGACATCTGGAAATGAGGCAAAGTTTGATACGTTTACAAAAAGTTGAAGTCTTGTAGAATATCACGAACATAGCAGATATGAATAGCAGAATAGCAGATGATGAACAAGGACGACTTCATAATCATTCATTTATCACAGCAATTATCCTCATTTTCCAAAAGACTTCAATAAATATAAACATGCTGAATCAGGTACTAAAATATAGACGAAATCTAGCAGGACCTGAAGCGGAAACGACTTCATAATACGTAAATTAAAAGCGATGTAATAGACACGCGTGTTGCTTAACTGTGAATAGCATGCCACACGAAAATGCGTAACATTTACACGTCTTGCTGCGTACTTAAACGAGCATGGCGAAGTGCAAGACAATGGCTGCGGCCGGCGCGCCTGCAGCGAAAAATGAATCAAAAATGGCGTGCACGCCATTGGGGAATGAATGTCACATCGATTGTTCCGAACGAAATTGGAATCGTGGCAAGTGTCCTCGTGGCAGCGCCAACGATGGGACATTTTATTACCGTTACCTCTCATCAAACTTTCTTCACCTGTAGCTCTCATCGCCGTTCGTCTGTTTCAACAAATCAACCTGATATCTGTTGAACCACAGTCTGAACGATTGCTTTAATGACACACGCAACGAGAGTATTGTTTACAATCACCTTTGGCAGAAATAAACTTCTGTTAACTTGCGATTATCTACATTGCGGCAACAAAAAAAGGGTTAAAGTGGTGTTGATGTGATGTTGATATATTTGTAGAGCGATGGCTGGCGTTGGGATTGATGCGTCCCGGTTTCATTGTTCTTTGCGATCGGTGCCAACGTTTTTCCCATTGTTTGATGCTTAGTGGCGACAAATTAAAGCACGCAATTCTCATCAATGTGCCAGTTTTATTCAGCGCTGTGTTTAATCTCGCGCGTGCATTGCACGATCGTCAGCAGGCAGACGCGTGGAGATCTATGGAAAGTCCGCGAGCGAATCCGCATTTCCGGCTTCGTCGTCACTAGCACGAAATCGCCGACTAACGGTGCGACGTACAAGGTGTCGGCCGTATGGAATTTTCGTTTCCGTGAAACTTAACTGTGAGTGCTCCCCCCTTGCAGCCATGTGTACTTTTTTGGAAACGTACGAGTACTGGCTTATTTCGTATCTTAAAATCTACAATTCGTTTTCTACATCATGTTTTTAAACAAGGTTTATTTGTTGTTTATTGAATCAGCACTAATTTCACAGAATTCATTATCATTTAAAAGATACCATACGTTATAGTGGTTTGGGGAAGGTCAAGCCGCCTGCAAACTGAGACTAGATCTGGTATATTGTCCTGTAGTGGTATCATTTTTTTGAAATTAATCCTGCGCTTTGGTCTATTGTGTATGGATCAGTACTATGGACCAATAACGGAAATTACCTTCGGAGGTAGAGACGACCGAGCACGACTCTGCACTTGTGTATCCCTAGTACCTGTTATATGATATGTCGAGGAGCCTCTTGGCCTTTCAAGGACCCTCTTCGTCCCTTCGTCCTTCCAGGCGGTCTCGTGTGTAGCACAATACCATGTCGCTTTATTGTTAGTGTTGCCTTCAATGCCTTGGTGCACAGGCACCCAGTGTTTATTGCCTTGTCCCAATTTCTTGAGCACTTTCTTGCAGTTCCAAGTTACTCTTGACTTACACTGCTAATCCCTTAGGGCAATTAGTGCCCATAGCACATAGCTCTATAGCCATGATTTCTGCCTGAATTATGGAGGGGACCTTACCTACGGCGGTTGATTTGTTCCAATTTGGGCCATGAATTCCAATGCTACATCACATTATTCTTGTCCTCGGTTATGCTCCCGACTTCGCCGATAGCAGCCGGTCGCGGTTTAATCGCCACTGTGAAGCCACAATCAGTGGTATCATATTCTCCATGTCCATCCACATTTGCACTAAAATATGTATACACAAAAATACCAGATACTACCACAAAGGAACTGAATAAATCGTTCAGTTAATGTAAAAATGGTACAATCTGAAGATTTGAAATGTATTCAGGAAAGGATACCAGAATTGTATTAAGACAGACTACACCTGACCTCTCAGTCCCCACAGACTACAAAAAAGAGGTATAAATATTGAACCAAAGTATATTGCATTAATATATGCAATACAGTATGAAAATTTGAAATGTATTCAGGAAAAGTAAAGAGTTGTATTAAGGTAGACATGTACCAAATGAGCTCTCAGTTCTCACAGACTACATAAATTTTCCGGAATTGCAATAAAAAAGTTGTTATCCATATGTAGTTGTATAAGCACTTCCTCTGGCGTTCCAGACATGATTCTGCTGTACCAAGATCAAATTTCCTCCGAGGTACAAATCTTGAAACGAAGCTCACCGTATTAATATATTTGCAATGGTTTGAATACAGATATAGTGAAAAAGAAAGGCATGGAATTCAAGTATGTTGTGAAGAGTCTGAACGTGATTTGGATACGAAATTGGTCTGAGTGCGTCGTCGGCTTCGCCGACGCGACCGGGTCCCCGGGGGCCGATTTGCATATGAGGTTAAAAAACGACCTTCATTTTCGGCCACCCGGGCGGCGGTGTCGAGTGAACTCGATAGTCCAACCGGTTGATTTTGGCGAAATGATGTTTTTGCGCGCCTTGGGCCGCGTTATACAACATTTGATATTACTGTTATTCAACGTACCGAGATCGGTTTGCATGTGTCATTTCGCAGGTACATATTTGTAGGAGCGCGAGCGCTTGGACAATTGCTCCGAACGGGGCCGGCGCGCCGCCGACGAATTGTTGTTAATTTGTCGTTGTTGATTTTTCGGAGCACACGCTGACGCGTCGGTTTTTTTAGTAGGTTGATTTTATGCGACGGCGTATGCCGAAGGAAGCGTCGATGATGGCGCTGATCGCTGCCTCTTCGTCGCTTTCGCGCGATGTTACGGGGGCCGACGCAGTCGGCGCGGCCGCCGCTTCCTCCAAGAAGTGACGTCAGTGCTGGTATAAGAAGAGTATGTAGAGGAGCGCGACCTGTTAGTCGATTCCGCTCCGGAGCGGTCAGCACCGGTCATAGCTCTTCAATATTTATTAGTGTCAAATGCGCTCGTCGTACAATTATCGAGTTGATTTCCGCTTGATTTGAGAATATAATCTCAGTGCCTTCCACTCGCTCGTCCAGCCTTAAGCCGTGCGATAAGCTTGGGATTTTCGTTTACCCGCTAGGGTGAGTTTTCCGCACCCTGCACGATTTTTCCTCAATGTTGATTTAATTTCTTGCATCCAAGTCATCGAGTCCGCCAAATACATAGTGCGCTTTTCTTTTTCTTTCGTTATAGAAAGTTCAAATTCAAATTCAGTCAAAATGAGAATATTGTTACTGGCGGCACTTGTTTGCCTGAGTGTAATGTACGTAAATGCCGGACCGATTCAAAAAGATGAGCAGAAAGTAATCGAAGAAGGAAAAAAACAAGAAGAAACCCAAGGCGTATTTGTGACGCCGGTAGCTGAGGCACAAACTGCTGAAGCTCCGGTTGTTGCCGCCGCCGCCATCGCCGCCCCCACGGAAGTGCACGAAGCGCAAGAAGTGACGAAAGCGAAAGAAACCGGAAGACAGAGCTCATCGGACGACGATGACGACGACGATGATGATGATCTGGACTTGGGTGTTGACGACGATGATGACGACGACGATGATGACGAGACGCCCGCCGCCGCCGGTGATGAGAGTGACGACGACGACGACGAGGACTACTTTGAAAGTTTCTTCGACGACATCTTAGGAGGTTAGTGGGGTATTTCCGTATTGGTGGTGATGGTGCGATTGTTGACCGCGGCCGGATGTGCCTCGGGCGGCAATTAGCCAAGAATGTCTCGCATAACTGCGTTTCTCTCTTCGGCTACTTCGTGTGAGCGGCTGAACAGTTAGGCTAATAAATATTAAAACGCGCGATTTCGATCGATCGATGAACCGTTACTGTTGCAGACGACGACGACGACGATGACGACGAGGAGGACGACGACGACGTGGCGCCGACCAGCGGCCTCACGCAGCCCGCCGACGCCGTGCCGGAGGGCGTACAGGAGGGCGGTGCCGACGTGGAGCAGCCCGCCGACGAGCTCGCTGGTGAGACCGACAACCCCATCGCCGTCGAGCACGCCGAGCCGCTCGGCGAGGCGAGCGCCGGCGATCCGGCCGTGGCCGCCACGAACGCCGTCGCGCAGCAGGTCGTCGTGCAGCCGGTGCCCGCCGACGACGAGCCGGTCGAGGACGATGACGACGACGATGACGACGACGACGATGTCGAGGGCGAACTCGACGAGCTCGCCGGCGACGATGACGACGACGACGATGACGACGACGAGACGACAGCCGACGACGACGATGACGATGACGACGACGACGACGACGATACCGATCTCGAAGACGTCATCGAGGCAAAGAGATCACGTGAGTCGAAATCCCGCAAAATACATCACAAGAAAAACAACAACAAATCACGCAATAACCACCAACAACACCACAAGAATCGCAAAAGCGCGCAGAACGCCAAAGTGAGATAAGCGCCTAGTGCGACCTAGTGCCGCGATGAACGGAGTAACAGTAATTCCAAAAAAAAAGAACGAAAACGAAACATAAACTCAATGAACAACTCATGTAGAAACTATCATGTAGGCTATCGACGGGCGCGAGGGGGTTTCCTGCGTTTCTAGTTTAAGTGAATATTGCATTCAAGGCTCAACATTGCGAACGCCCCATCGATGTCTTAGAACGCCCATTAAGACTTGTTTTTTCAAATTTTCTCCTGAACACTTCAATCGCACACTTCCGGATTGATTCATTTTCACACAAAACGCGTCGACCAAATCAGATTCAACTCGTACACTAATCAATTTTTCCACTTGCAAAAACCAACTTTGAACTCTGAACTGAAGACATCCGTCCACTCGGATTTATTATAGGCCGCTCAATTGTTTGTTTGTTTTTTGCTTGGTGTCGCGCGCTCAATACTCAAATAATTTATCTTAATTTATTTCTATAATTAATTGATTATTTATTTTACTATTTATAATAATTATTTATTTATTTAAAATTTAACAGACAATTCATATTTGTTTCAAATTGACAATAGAACTTGACTTAGTCGCATTAAACTAGGTACATGTCACAGCAGTACGTGGCAGACGCAATTTATCCGATCGCTTGTTCAATATTCGAACAATCATCACAGAGAAAACAAATCGCAATTTCTGTAACCAGTAACAAATTGTACGCAAAATTGACGCATGCGTTGCGAATGCGCATCGCACTCGTAATTTGTACAAAAAGAATCGAAACAATAGAAATTATAAACCACTTGAAAAAATGCAAAAAAATGTGATTTTCTTTTTTTTGTCTAAACAAATCCTTTCAGAAATTGAATCTCCTTTTTGTTTAACATGCGTAGAATGCAGCGTTGTACATAACATATTTTGTGTGTGACATTTATCTAGGCTAATGCATTTATTAATTAATCAATTAATTACTAGTCGATTGTCGGCATTATTAATCAGCTACTAACAACTCACAAGTTTAACGGGCGGACGATTAACACGACTAACCATCGGGCGACAGCATGATGTTTGCAAAATAAACGCACCCGTCTTCATTAATTGCTTGCTGGCATGCATATTATGAATATTAGTCGGCCTTCTGATACTTGTGCGAGCAAGCTGCAATGTGCGTGCGTGTGTAGAAGATGCACACATTTCGTGGTGGTGCACAGGTGGACGTAAGTGGTGGTTGCTTGGTGGCGAGGGCGATTGCGTAAGCTCGCCCCATAAAGCAAAAAACGTTGATTTGATGATGTGGGGGTTTCGATATGCATGCGACCTGTCGGTGACCACCGTCTCTGGACTCTCTCCTTCCGCCTATTTTTTACAGCATGACAAACTTACGGACGCATGACGC
The DNA here is from genome assembly GCA_019419845.2 of Weissflogia rhopalogaster. Classification (NCBI taxonomy): domain Eukaryota; kingdom Metazoa; phylum Arthropoda; class Insecta; order Coleoptera; family Staphylinidae; genus Weissflogia; species Weissflogia rhopalogaster. The sequence continues at coordinate 39,432 of WSZQ02133722.1, forward strand.
ATGGCGCATGACGAGGTTCGGCACCGAAGTTTTCCAATCGCGTTTTTGGGTTTCGGTCAGAGACCACTCATCGAGCGAGATCCAAATACGCGCGGTGGACGCGCGCGAGGAAATTATTGAAAGGTGTAGGCTCTGACCCTGACCCGGAATGGCCACTGACCCGATATCGGTACCGTTATGAAAACGTACGCGACACACGGTGTATATGTGTGTTTGGGCGTTGGAATATCGCCAAGACGTTGATGCCTCGTTCATTTTGTCCCGCAAATCAACACCTCTACGTCCAAGCAAACAAGCGTTTTTGGTCGTGGACTTCCGTCGTCCCCGTGGTGACCGTGACCGCTCAAGTTCCCACTTTGCTTCCGGTACCGTTGAAATTTCTTTCTACCTCCTCGTCATTCATTCGTATGCTTACACGTACAGGTACACCTGTGTGTGTGTGTGTGTGTGTGTGTGTGTGAGTAGAACTCGAGATGCTGATGACCTCGTCCTCGACTCGTGAAGTGATGTCGTGGTAGAATATGAAAAGAAAGCATGTATCAAGGTCACTGGGTGACCCACTTCCTCGAGAACTGCTTTTTTTCTTCTTCGCGCCGCGGGCCTTCTTAAATAACACAAGCTCTATAGTCGTGCATGCGCGGTTACGATCGTGCATCAGGTCCCCGAACGTAATGACCACTTCATGTGTCTTCGTGTACAAGCAGAGTCACGACCTGATCTTGAGATGGTATCAACACCGGATGTCAGTCAGAAATATTGCCTATGCCTTTCTTGTAATTTCCTCGTTTTGCATGCACTTTCTATGCGTTGACCAGTTGCAATTCGGTCACACAACACGTCTTGTAATTTAAACAGGTGCCATCAAGCCGCAATCGTCTTTGACGCAAACGCGGATGCCGGCTATTTACACAGCCAAGTACAATCGCTTTGTCGATAACATTTTGGGGCGTATTAATCGCATTCTCGGCAAATCCTATGACACCGTACGTGTGAAACTCCAATCTCCCTCGGAAAAATCCACTAAGAAGACGAGTACCAAAGGCAGCAAGACTAAGAAGAATAAAAAGAAGAAGAACTCTAGTCGTTCAAGGACTCCACAGTTGACGAATAAAATGGGCGACTTTGAAGTGGCCCGTGCAACGGAATCCGAATCCCGGGAACCAGCCTTCGTACTGATCTCCAAGACTAGTGATATCAAGACTCAACATCCTATTCGTAACGTCACCTTGGAGGTACGCGCCGCCCCACAAGGCAATAGGCGTAAACCGTCAAAAACCACGAACAAGAAAAACTCAACCAAGAACACTAGTAACTCCTCTAATACCAAACCAACTGCAAGCAATACCAAAGCAAGAGCTACGTTGTATGGTTTGAGCACATTGAGAAGAGATGGAGATGTGGTAGTCAATGCCCTGAAGGACTATACTAGTGTGAAGACAAACTTCCTCTTGGGACCCTTAACCCTTCGCGTTGAGAAAGAGGTACCTTCGTACTTCCTAATTTGTGGTACCCCAAATCTAATCTTTGTGATTCCAGTTCGGAAAGGGTAATCGTCGACAACTGAAGAGTGCCACAGCAACCACCGCGGAAATGTTCGGTAAGCTCACCCTCCGCATCGTACATGGTGGAGCCGCTACGCTACACTCCATCAAAGTGTTGCAACCGAAACAGGTAAGTCCCGAACGGAGCCGACGGTTTACCATTATTGATCTAGCTTAATCAAACGCGTTTCTTGCGCGACCAAGGTGCGAGTGGACAGCGCCGATAACCATGAGAAGACCAAGGAGTACATGTGGAAGCGCAGTTCACACATCGCATCCGTCGTCTCCAGGAAGCTGGCGTCGGCAGCCAGATCAATGCTGAAGCCGCCACCGCAGTAATCGACTCCCAGCGCACGTCTACCAATTATTTATTTATTCAATCACCATGGCAACTAGGAGAACGGCGTTCTTTACTTTTATTTTTCAATTTAATGGGTAATGACTTTATTTTTTTATCACAAGACATTCTTGCGACTTTTATTTACATTTTTTTGCGTGATGGAATAGAACTTTAGAGACTGTTGGACTATCGATGTCTACTATTTATTGTACTATTTATTATAGGTTGAAGACAAATGGGGTTTTAATTTAATGTATTTTTGTATGAATAGATAATGATGCAATTACATTTTGTTTACTTTTTATTGTTACCATTATTCCTTTTTTTTCCTTTTTTTACTGCTTCGTAATGTTTGTATGAAAATAGGTAAGATAATTTTACGTTCTTAAGACATTTCGCTGCAATGGTGGCGAACCTTAGATATAATATGCTTTAATCTAATATAATATACATGATAAAAACTTTTTTAATTTACCGAACATCGACTACTGTGATCATTAGCTCTAAACAATTCTTTTTCAATGAGAGTAGTCATATTAGAGGTTAATACTATTGATAAGAAGAATTCACTATACTATGCATCCCAACCGAGAATCTAACTCGGAACCTTGTGATCAGAAATTTTATTCATGGACATTATATTGTTCCGATGGGAATAAAAAGGCATTAAACGAGAGAAGGTTAGAAATTTGATTTACAGGAGAGTACGCCTGTGCAACTCCGGTTCCTATTCTCCTCTGTATTGCAAGCAGACTGGATTTGTTTTTCTTCCTTCCTCTACACACAACTTTGCAGAAGACTGGGTCAAAGAGGACTGAGAAAGTATGGTAAGGAAGCTGCATAAAGAATATAAAACTTGGGACTTGAAATTAATTACCGGAAGACTAAATATCTATATGTGGGTAAAAGCAATACACCACAACTAGGAATAGAGAATTATGTCAAAATCGGCATATGCGAAGATTTCAGATATCTTGGACCAAGTATTACGAAGAGTGGACGAAGCGAAACAAGGATTGTTTAGGAAAAGAAGGTCATTCGTAACCTGAATTAACAAGCAGCGTATCATTAACATCATTTTACAAAGTCCTTTACGCAAGTGAAGCCTGGCCAAACAACACAAAATCCGAAGACAAACTTAGAACTCTCGAAATGGACTTCAGGAGAAGACCAGCCCGCAAATCGAGATGGGAGTAATCGAGGTCGAAAGAAGACAGCTAGAATGGTACGAGTACGTAGAGAGGATAGGCGAAGAAAGACTCCTGAAACAAAGCAAGATCTGGACACCAAGAGAAAACAGAAGAAGACGTAGGCCGAAACATTCTTACTGAGGAAAATTGTAAAAACCGTGAAACCTGGAGGAAAGGAACCAGAAGGCGTAAAATACTATAAATCCTGGATGATGATGAGATAAACCTGTGAAGGTGTGGGTGCCGGTTGATGATGAGTGACAGAGTGTTGATGATATATACACTGTTTATTACAAGACAGATACGAAACGTTTACAAACACACAACAAAGAATACAATGACAATCGCGAGGTAGTGGAAGAGATGTTGACGGTACGA